>SJYW01032872.1:88293-104111 GCA_006410735.1 Raphicerus campestris | reverse complement strand
ATCAGCCCTGGGATTTCTTTGGAAGGAATGATGCTAAAGCTGAAACTCCAGTACTTTGGCCACCTCATGTGAAGAGTTGACTCATTGGAAAAGACTCTGATGCTGGGAGAGATTGGGGGCAGGAGGAGAAGGGGACGACAGAGGATGAGATGGCTGGATGGCATCACCGACTCGAATTTGAGTTTGAGTGAACTCTGGGAGTTGGTGATGGACAGGGAGGCCTGGCGTGCTGCGATTCATGGGGTGGCAAAGAGTCGGACACGACTGAGCAGCTGAACTGAACTGAATGTTTATGATGTGGCTGATGCATCATGGTCTGTGGGGATAGCAATCCCTTCTTCTCTGCTTAGTTGGTGAGTCATGTCCGACTCTGTGACCCTGTCTTTGGGATTTTTCAGGCATGAATACTGGAGTGGGTTGCCATTTCCTCTTTCAAAGGATTTTCCCAACTCATAGCTCAGTTGGTAAAGAATCCACCTGCAATGCAGGAGACCCTGGTTGGATTCCTGGGTCAGGAAGATCTGCTAGAGAAGGGATAGGCTAGCCACTCCAGTATTCTTGGGCTTCCCTGTGGCTCAGGTGGTAAAGAATCCGCCTGCAATGAGGGAGACCTGGGTTCAATTCCTGGGTTGGGAAGATCCTCTGGAGAAGGGAAAGGCTACCTACTCCAGTATTCTGGTCTGGAGAATTCCATGGACTGTATAGTCTATGGGGTCACAAAGAGTCAGACACAACTGAGTAACTTCCACTTTCACTTTTCTGACTCAGGAATCAAACCCACATCTCCTGTGTCTCCTAAATTGCAGACGGAGTCTTTACCTGCTGAACCACCAGGAAAACCTGTTTTTAGTCTATAAAGTCTATTTGAGAATATAAAACATACATAGAGGAAAACTTAGCATTTTAGGCAGTCCATAAAATTATTATGAATGCATTAGAGATAAGCACTGTGAACACTATGGAGTAAGAAAAAGAAATCATCACTAGTTAAGGAGATAGAAGAACCCTGAGGTTGTAATGGTCTACTTGGACCTGCTACTTCTCTTCTTTGTGGCCTGATTTGGGTTAAGGTGGAGTTCAAACCATCAGACACTACTGATAGGAGTGGATATGTCACACTCTTTCTACAGACGCCAAGTGAAGTGAAGTCGCTCAGTCGTGTCCGGGTCAGACACAATATCCACTCCTATCAGTAGTGTCTGATAGTTTGAACTCATCCTTAACCTCTTGCTTATAAGATTAGAATGTGCAGTGCCATTATCTCTAAATCTGGGATGTGTGTGGAATGTCTGGAATGGAGAAGGAGATTTCAGTGTTCGCTTCTGGCCAGCCCAACAAGGACTCCATGTTTCTGACACTGATTGAGTGGATGGCCTGTCAGGGCCACAGACCACAGTCCAAGAGGTATGCACTCTGTCTTTTGAAGATCTGTGAAATTTTGGCATTTATTGTTGGATTATTGCTGTGTAGTCCAAAAATACATGGTCATCATAATCACATACTAATCTTATCTGTGTATAATAGAAGAAAAAATGCTGGAAGGTAGGCAATCTACTGAACTATTGATAACATTTTTAAACCTAGCCATTTTACTTTACTTATAACTTTCTTTAGAAAGTTGTAATGTTCTAGGAGATATACTGTTTTAATGTGTGCAATATAGTAGCATTTAATACATGTATAGTGTTATGCAACCATGACTATCCAGTTCTAGAACATTTCATCATCCCCTCCAAAAGGAAACCCATGCCCATTCGGCAGTCACTCCACATCCTGTCTCCTCTGCTCCTGGCAACCACTAATCTGTTTTCTGTGTGGTTTTTGATGTATATACTTTGATGTCATAGGTTGCAAAATAACGGAAGTAGTCTGGTTTGATTTTTATTGCTCAGTTTATATAGTGGTATAATAATACTTTTCTATTCAATTTGTTAGACTCATTTTCTGATCAGATGAATTTTTTTTTAATACATTCACCAACATATAGAGTTTATTTAGGGATGAGCAGCTGTATGTTAGAAATTTTCTTTAATATTAATATATTTGTGATTTTATTAACAGACTAAAAAACTCACAAAATTTTTATAGAAATAAAAACATAGGTTTTTTATGTTTTTATTTCTATAAAATAAAATAGGTTAGGTATGTTCTTATTGTAAAACATCAAAGTAAAAAGCAATGCAGAGTAACCAGAAATTAACATATCATCTAAATATATCCTAAATTACAAGGATAAAAATTCCATTTTTTCCTACTAGATAATCTACTCTGAGGCCAAAGAAAAAATGCCATTATAAAATAATGTGTGACTTTGTTCAGGTTTAAAAAGTAAGTGCATTGATGATAAATGATGTTATAATTTATTTAGAAAAGAATTTTTATTTTTTCCTTAAAAAACAGTAGTGATATTTGAATACTAATTATAGTCTTGATTAGTGGTCTTGATATCTGTTGAAAAATATGTTTTATTGATTTCCTCTGTGCATGTAGTTTCCGTATGCCTTTTAAAAAGAATGTTTTGAGGGCAGACTGCTTACAGATAAGCTCTTTCAGTGAGGCCCTTTGAAACAAAACCGTGTGGGAAGATTTAATGTGGAGCACATTTGGAATGAAATTTGACTTGAAGTCTGGAGAGGTCTGGAGTCAGACTATGTGTCAGTCACTCAACTGTGTCTGACTCTTTGGAGCCCTCCAGGCTCCTCTGCCCATGGGATTCTCCAGGCAAGAATACTGAAGTGGGTAGCCATTCCCTTCTCCATTGGATCTTCCTGACCCAGGGATGAAACCTGGGTCTTCTGCATTGCAGGCAGATTTTTTACCATCTGAGCCACCACAGAAGTCCCAAGAATTCGTATTCACATCTTTGAATATAATATATTATGAGGTTAGGTGAAGTTGTATATGGGTTGTGACTACTAAGTAGAAAAGCAGATATTACATTGCCTAGTTCCTATGATTTTTAAAAGATATTTAGTTATTGATTATGGTGTATTTTTCATGGATTCTAACTTATGCCTACCTACGTT
The DNA here is from genome assembly GCA_006410735.1 of Raphicerus campestris. Taxonomy (NCBI): domain Eukaryota; kingdom Metazoa; phylum Chordata; class Mammalia; order Artiodactyla; family Bovidae; genus Raphicerus; species Raphicerus campestris. The sequence goes on along the minus strand of SJYW01032872.1, from coordinate 101,085 downwards.
TTTTTTTTTCCCCATGGACAGAGGAGCTCTCCAAAGAGTATATGAAAATACTTATGTATGTTAAAATACATAACATTGTAAAATGTTTACAATTTTAACAACACTGGAGTCAGACTGCTGAGGTTCAAAATCCTGCCCCTCAGTTGAACTACTTCATTGAAAAGACTTAAAATTGTTCTTATCCTTAAGTCTTACTATCTTGCAGACAAGTAGAGTGCCTGCTTGTGGGCTATTAAGAGGAAGAGTGAAAGAGGGCCTGAGAAGCTGTCTGCAGTAAGTGTTCAGTAGGTGGGGGGGGCCCATGACAATGACAAAGCGTTCTTTATCTGAATATTAAAATGTTAGCTCAACACTTGCACAGCTCATTAGGAGCAATTTTATTGTCAACAACCTATAACAAAACTGTTCCAACCCCTCTCCATAAGTATCCACATACCATTTTTCCTTTGGATATTGGCCATTATTGTGGTGTTTTTGTCATATAGATGCATCCATGCATGCTAAGTTGCTTCAGTCATGTCCAACTCATTGCAACCCTATGGACTGAAGCCCACCAGGCTCTTCTATCCTTGGAATTCTCCAGGCAAGAATATTGGAGTGGGTTGCCATGCCCTCCTTCAGAGGATCTTCCCAACCCAGGGATGGAACCCTGATAGAAGGCACCTAAAAATGAAGACTTTTGATAAAAAGTCTGATAACTTAATGCAAAGAAAGTAAATGGCTGTTTTCTCTGCATTATTCATGGTGATCTTCATATAAGGTATCAAATCTTATTTTCATGCTTTTGATTTTAAAGTCAGGAAAATTATTTTTACAAAGAAAATATAATGGTATGAAGTTCAGAATATTATAGAGGAAAACACATTACTCACTGCTGGTGAGATTCTGGAGGGGTGTGGGTGTGTGTGTGTGCATTTAAAACTCACCCAAGAAACACCCAGGGGAAAACATGCACATCACAGGCAAGGTATTCTTAATGGGCGTCTGTTCTAGAGTTTGACCAAGTGGAAGAGCAAATTATTGACTGGGAATTATATTTACCCCTTGCCCAGAGACCTCACAAGGTGACACCGTGTCTCCATGAAAACAGCATCTCCACTGTGTCTCTGCTTACCCTGCCTTTGAGTTTCCACTTAGCCCAGCAGAGACACTGGCAGCACCACCCAGGGCAAACAGTGTTTGGTTTCTAAATAAGGCACAAAGCTGAAAATACGTAAAATTGGAGTGGATGCTAAATCAATTGAGTCCTGCATCTTCTGTCCATACTCTGTGGTGGTGATATCTCTGTCTTTGTAGAGCTCATAACCCCAAATCTTGAGAGCCAAGGAAAATAATGTTTAACTCTTCAACTTATTTACCTCTTCAACTAACGTTTAATTATTAACTATTTTCCAAGAGGAAGCCACATGAAAAAAGCCGGTTTAGGAAAAACCCCCATGAGAAAAATCTCAAAACTTTTTCACGTGATTCACTCGGAATCCCTTTAAAAAAATACACACACATGCACACACACACATACACACATACATATATAGTTTAAATTGATAGCTTGCAAATTAAAAATTTTTTAATTGATTTACCTTTTTAAAAACGGTATTGGATATCATTTTACTTTCTGAATTATTTACTATGAAGATCTGCTTATATTCTCTTTGGGGCCTTGTATATTCATTCACTAANACTTGAACCCAGCAAGAAGGGAATATGTGATTTAGCAGACTGATATTTTTAATACCTGAATAAAAACTGGAAAAATGGAATTTAGCCAAGTGTAATTTTCCATTTCATTTTGAAGAGGAAAGTTACATGCGTTGTATACTGGTCTTGTTCCACCTTTCACCTTTAACTACCTGTTTGTTATCAGGGGTGCTGGTTTAGAAACTGCAGCTATTTTGACCTTTAGTTGCATGTGTATGTATCTATATTTGTTTGAAGAATGAAAGAATAAGTCAGCAATCGATTGGGTATTGCATTTTTGTAATGTGGTTTTATCTAGAAGAAATTCATTCGAGATACCTTACTTTGGAGATTTATCCTTAAGATTATGTACAACTTTATGAATTATTGAAAGTACATGAAGATAGAAAAGTTCAGCATTAGCAAACAATACACGGTATTGCATGAAAGTGAAAGAAAGTGAAGTCGCTCAGTCGTGTCCGACTCTTTGTGACCCCATGGACTGCNACTTTATGAATTATTGAAAGTACATGAAGATAGAAAAGTTCAGCATTAGCAAACAATACACGGTATTGCATGAAAGTGAAAGAAAGTGAAGTCGCTCAGTCGTGTCCGACTCTTTGTGACCCCATGGACTGCAGCCTATCAGGCTCCTCCGTCCGTGGGATTTTCCAGGCAAGAGTGCTGGAGTGGATTGCCATTTCCTTCTCCAGGGGATCTTCCCAATCCAAGAATCAAACCCAGGTCTTCCGCATTGCAGGCAGACGCTTTACCCTCTGAGCCACCAGGGAAGCCATAGTATTGCATATTAAATTCTTATTAAATTCAAGTAAGTTGTACTTTGCCGTTTGTGTTGAAAGTAGTTTTGGAGATGACACATTGAATCATGTTTTAGAGGTTGGGAACCCTTTGCTTGACCTTGGTGGGCTTCCACCTCTTCTGGGTGAAGGAGGTATCTTGTGAGTTAGAGCCAACGGTCATTGTATCATCTTTAACCCTTGAGATCACACCATTACCCTGGTTTGAAATAATGATGATAATGGATGTGGCTCAGGTAATGTAAAGGCAATTTCTCTTATGTTCCCTGGACTCAAGGTGACTTTTTTAAGTCAGTGATTTTTCCTAGTTATTCACTAATGCTGACAGATAATAGTGGTTTCATCAATACTCAAAATTTCGTCTTGAATGTACCAGTCACCTGTTTATATTGCCATCTTCCCTACTATTAGCCCTCTGGGTTCTTTAGATTTCTTTTTTTTTTTAACCTCAGTGACTTCAGTATTAGAATCACAGGTTTCCTCTCTATCCTGTAACCCATTGTAATTACTTCAGATTTTCCCACCTGCTACACCAAGCTCACTTCCTTCTGTTTCCTTGACTCTGGAAAACTGTGTCCATAGTCTACTTCCCCTGTCCCGCTGGACAGTGGTATCTTATTACTTTGAAACTGTTTCAAAAGTGAGATCTTAGGGTTTCTGCTTTGACACAATTGTTTTGAATCTAGCTTATCCACTTTTTAAATTGGAGTTGTTCTTCATCCTCCTTAAGTCTAACTGATGACTTCTTTTCCGATTGGTGCCTGTTTTCTTCATATTTGACTTGAATTCTTCATCGGTCATTTCTACTACATTTATACTTACAAGGACCCTAGATTTTCTATACACTTTTGACCTTCTAGCCTGTTTGCCTTCCAGGTTCCTAAACTGGAGTAATTTTCCACCAGTCAGCTTTTTGTTTCTGGGCTGCCAACTATTGTTGAATTGCTTCAGTTTTCTTATCTATAAAAATGTTTTATAACTGAATTGTTTTGGGGATTAAATGAAATACTATCAGTGCCTGGCACATAGTGGCCTCCTCCATTTTCTACTGAGGACTGTTTTCCTTAACCCTGGGCTCTCTCCATTCCTTCTCCACCCTCAGGGTAATCTGACCAAAACACCCCTCTGTCTGTGGCACTCCCTATGATAAAAGACTGCAGGAATGGCAATTCAGTGAGGAAGTCCAAGCTACCAAGCCTGGACATGAGGTGCCCTGCCTAACTTCTTTGAAATTAGGCAGGCTTTCCTCCACTCCCCTCTGAATAGCTTCAGCTTTAGCCACACGACTCTTTTCTTCTACAGATACTCTGCTTTTTTCACTCTCACATTTTTTTTGAAAGCCTTTCCATTTTGAGTATCATACCAGCCACATTTATCCAGTTAATATAGCTCAAGTGACACTTTTTATATAAAGGCTCCTTGATCTCCCAAGAAAGAACTGTTTATCTCTAACTTCCAAACTCTTCTGACACTTGATACCATTGATGGTTATTGTACATTATCTCAGGCTGTAATTTGTATGTGTGTCTTATCTTCTTAAACAAACCAAAACATCCATGCAGGCCTCATGACTTTCCTTCTTAGTCTTTATCATCGTTTCTTTTTTCTTTCTTTTTCTTATATATATATTTTACAGTTTCTTGCAGTGTAGTAGACATTTAGTAAATTCAGATGTTGTCTTAAATCTTATGTGCTGATGGAGGTAGCAACTTAAATGATGTGTCTTGAAGAGGCATTTGGATGGGCCTCAGTAGCTTCCCCGGAATCTCTTAAATAAAGATATTTTCTCAGATAGACAGCAAGGCAAGAATGTCCCAAATTCTGATTGCTTTTTAAATTTTGTTTGGGGCTGAAAAACTTTTCTGAGAGTAGAATTTGTTTTATATTAGTATTTTTATGAGGGAGTTTGATTTTAGAATTTGTTATTAATAGTTTTATCACTCAGGAATGACTCAAGTTGAAAACACTATGACTAATTTTTTATATTAATTCTTTATGATTAAAAGTGATTGTGCAGTTCTGAATATTCAGGAGTATGATTCTGGATATCTAGGAGCGATTCCAAATGTTTTAGAGGACAGATCAGGCTATCTTGAGTGTGATCTGGGATATTTTGAAGGTTGCAGCAATAGCTGACCCATTGTTTTTTTAAAAAATGTTTAACGATAACAAGGAAAACAAAAATGTAATTATAGAAAAAAATTCTATTTCTGAAAAATGTTAGCTACCTAATATGCAGAGCCATGGTATAGATAACTTAAATTTCTTCCTGGCTTTGTTACTGTAAATGGAATAAGACAATTTTCAACAAAATGATACAGGGATTTAGTGGAAGAGTATACTATGGAAGAGTATTTCAATTAAATTAAGTAGTTTAATTAAGGGCACAAAGTTTTCTTAGCAATTAATAAATCAAAGCGCCTATGTCACTATGAAGGAGCTCTCTAATATAATATTTTTAATATTTTGAGGCCATTTTTCTTAATTTGTCTAAATATTCTTTGTATTGTATATTTTAATGGTGTTACTTATATATATTTCCTTTGAAGAATAATGTCAATATGAGCCTGAAATAAATATTTAGAAACTTATGCTTCATTTAACTTTTCAGAAAAATTGTACTTCTCAAAATGTATTCTTGGGGAAGTTCTTTAGAAAGTTCGCCTCTGTCCTCATACAGCACATGCAGAGGTATGCTCAGAAAGTCCCATTTTTGAGAACGTAACACACAACATTATCTTAGAATACACTTGTTTGTACATTGATTTTTCACTGAAGAGCTTATTCAGATTAGGGAACACAGTAAAGCTGGAGATGGTAACAGATTTACGCGCAAGGGCAGACTAAACGCTTGTCATCCTGGATCGGGCCAGGAGCTCTCTGTGCAGACTGGCATCAGAGCTTAGCGTGCTGCCTTTTGAGCGACCAAAAGTCACCCAGTATCTGGCGTCCTGCCTTGGCAGCATGAAGACTCTGGGCGTTTCTGTTTGTCCTGTTATTACAGATGGTTGGTTTGAAGGAAGGAAGTACAGGTATATGTGCATGTGTGTGTATGTGTGTGTATATACATATATATGCATGCATACATACATATATATATATCTGTGTGTGTGTGTGTGTGTGTGTGTGCAGGTCAAGTAAACAATCCTTTTCACCAGGCAAAGCAGCTCTGGGCCTTGCTAAAAGTGAGCATTAAAGAATATTGTTGTTAGACGCAAACTGCATAGGGGCTAAGCTCCTCAGAAAATGCCACGCTATGCAATAGGAGCATATATGGTGGTATCTACTCGTGCTTGGGAAAAGTTAATTTTTAATGAAAATGAGCTTATAGGTTAAACTCTGATAGAGACTACAGTGAAAAAGGAAATATGCAGGTATGTTTGTATGTCACTCTATCTCCTTGCTTTATAGTCAGGTGTGATTCTCATTGAATTATTTTTCCCTTTTTCTCTGGGGACATTTAAAAAGCAGTTTTAAGTTGGAAATTTGATGAAAGATTGATATTAACTCTCTGTTGATCTACAGGGAGAGCACTCTATGTCTGTTAGTCTATTCTCTCTCCTATAATTTGTGTTGTTTTACATCCTGAGTACCATAAATAGGGATTTGTTTTGACATGAGCAAATCTTAGAATATCAGGAATGAAAACACAAATAAAGAAAGCATGGAACTTGAAGTTAGAAGTCTCAGGCTCTACAGTTTATTCCATAACTTGCTATGTGACCTCAAGCAAGTCACCTCATATCTCTGACCTTTGTGAGCAGAGTTTTGACTGGTACCCGGTGGGTCAGCGAACTAACACAGAGTGTTTTACGTGAACTGCAGTGCCACCTACTGGAAGAAAGTAGATTATAAAAATGACAAGATATTACTGGATTAATGTGGGTCAGTTTTGTTTATCTCCCACACCTAAACCAGTAATACAGCAAGTTGTATGGATCTCAGAAGAATTTCAGTATCATTCTTATATTTACTGAAAAATGTCAAATGACAGATGTGTAGTAAATACATTATATGATAGGGTAATAGATTTCAAAAACACACTTCTGAAAATCTGTTGCATGGCATAACCACATTGAGCTCCATTTGTTGTTGTTCAGGGCTTCCGGTCCCATCACTTCATGGCAAATAGATGGGGAAACAATGGAAGCAGTAAGAGACTTTATTTTGGGGGCTCCAAAATCACTGCAAATGGTGACTGCAGCCATGAAATTAAAAGACGCTTGCTCCTTGGAAGGAAAGTTATGACCAACCTAGAGAGCATATTAAAAAGCAGAGACATTACTTTACCAAGAAAAGTTCGTCTAGTCAAAGCTATGATTTTTCCAGTAGTCATGTATGGATGTGAGTTGGACTGTGAAGAAAGCTAAGCGCTGAAGAATTGATGATTTTGAACTGTGGTGTTGGAGAAGACTCTTGAGAGTCCCTTGGACTGCAAGGAGATCTAACCAGTCCATCCTAAAAGAAATCAGTCCTGAGTTTTCATCGGAAGGACTGATTCTGAAGCTGCAACCCTAATACTCAGGCCACCTGATGCGAAGAGCTGACTCATTGGTAAAGACCCTGATGCTGGGAAAGATTGGGGGCAGGAGGAGAAGGGGACGACAGAGGATGAGATGGCTGGATGGCATCACCGACTGATGGACGTGAGTTTGGATAGGCTCTGGGAGTTGGTGGGGACAGGGAGGCCTGGCGTGCTGCACTGACTCGTGTCCATTGAGTCAGGGATGCCATCCACAAGTGTCTTATCCTCTATCACCCTTTTCTCCTCTTGCCCTTGATCTTTCCCAGCATCAGGGTCATTTACATTGAACTCCAAAAGAAAGCTCTAAATTTTGATTTAGATACTTATTCAACTACACCTGCTAAATAAAAGTTGTAATTTTAACTGTTAAATTATTTAAGTGTAATTATTTAAGCCTGAGTTTCTACCTGGTTTGAATCCTGTACACCAGGCTTCAGTACTGCCCCCCACAGCCCTGAGCCAGGCAGCACATCAGCCAGGCTGATGGCTCTCCTGGCTGTTAGGGTGACTCAATACTAACAATAACCGCCTCCAAGTGTGGTTCCCAGAAGGGCCACCCTCATCCCTTTCCTTTCCTGGAATCTACACCTTGCAACAATGACCCTTCTTAATTTTATTTTTAGTTTTTTATGACTCTAAATGCAGTGGTGGTGATTGGTTTGCTCATTAAGCTCTGTCTGACTCTTGCAACCCTATAGACTGTAGCTCACCAGGCTCCTCTGTCCATGGCATTTCCTAGGCAAGCATACTGGAGCCTGGAGCCATTTCCTTCTCCAGGGAATCTTCCCAACCCAGGGATCAAACAGTGCGGGTCTCCTGCCTTGCAGGCAGATTCTTTAACAACTGAGCCCAGGGAAGCCTGATAAGTGCAGTGATTGGGGATTATTATAGAAAGTGGGAAAATACAGACCAGCCAGGGGAAAAAAATACTTAAAACACCATGTTGTGATTAAGGAGACCAGTTATAACTATTAACATTGTGGTATATAACCTTTTCCTGTTGCACAATTCAGTAAGCACTCTCACCTTTGAGATTAGGTTTCTTGTTTTATGTACCTGATCCACTTTTCAGCACATGGACATTCCTGAACTCATTCTGAACTAGGTGGGTTAGCGTCATTCCTGAACTCTTTATTGAATGAGGTGGTTATCGTAAGATAAACATCAGTAACAATGAAGAATGTCCTGAAAGTTCCTATACTGTCATTGGTAAGTTTAATTGGGTTGTTGGTATACATTTGTAAGGGATAGCTGGAACCAATTCAACTCAACTCAGTTTTGAGGATTTATTGAGAATGAGTAAAATATACCTTATTAGATACTAGGGTAGATTTAAAGAATGTTACTAAGAAAGAATCTTATTCATTTGAGCTCAACTCCCTATCAGATGCTTGAAATCCATCTGGTCATAAAAAGTACTTTCATCATGCATCCTCATTTTCTTATGACAGTCCCTGTTTGTAACTGTTATCCCAGAGTTTATTAACCCCCTTTCACTCTCAGGTGTCCAGATTGGATCAGTTACATAGCAACCCTATTGGTAAGTAACTTTGTCTCAGCACCTCTAGGATTTGGAGAAGGAAATGGCAACTCACTCCAGTGTTCCTGCCTGGAGAATCCCAGGGACAGCGGAGCCTGGTGGGCTGCCGTTTCAGGGGTTGCACAGAGTCGGACATGACTGAGGCGACTTAGCAGTAGCAGCAGGATTTGGAAATTCACCTAGGTAGTTGTTGGAGCTGATCTGAAAGCTCTTTGGTGAATCCTGACTTTCATTTTTAATACCTAAAGTGGATCCTTAAAATCTCAAAACAGAAGTCTTCTTTTATCTAGCAGGTAATAAAACTAGGACAGGACAAGATTACCCTCCATATGTACCATGAATGCAGGAAGGGTCATTGGAGGATTTCAGGGAGTTATTTAGTGATGCCATCAATTTTTGAAGTGAAACTGCAGTAGAAAGCATAAAACCTGTAGCAAGCCATCTGCTCTGAGTCTTGGATCCTGAGGCTAAAGTGCAGCTGGATTAGGAGTCAGGACATTTTCATTCTGACTGCAGCCAATTCTGTTTATGCTCTTTGTAATCTGCTTATGTCACTTTTCTAACCACAGTTTCTTTATTCATAAAGTGGAAGTACCTTTTGTAGTGGTTGTGAACTCAAAGGAGATACTAGATATGAAATTAATACAAAGGGTGGTTATTTCAAAATGGAGTGGGAAATCTCATAAGGATTTCTTCCGGTTCAAAGAAGAGTTTTTGTTTAATTCCCTCTCTAGAAATTCATTATTTTACAAGATTAAAAAAATCTGTAAATAATAGTGCAAAGCAGACTTTGTTATATAATAAGCCAAAATTCAAAGTAATATGGCGATATAGAGGAAACAGTTTCTTGTTTGAATGAGGGAGTGGTGATCAAATTCAGCCAATCCTATTGAACTTTCAGTTATTGGCTTGGGTTTCGGGTGGACTGCTGGCATGCGTTCCCACCTTAGCAAATAGGAAAACAAGTGTCCTTACTATGGTGAGCACATGCTTAGACCTTTCAGCCAATGGTTGTTAGGTACATCAGCTTAGGATATTACCATCAAACTAAAACTGTTGTTTTTGGTAGAAGTAACTTGGCATCCAGGTGGGGAATTCAAAACTATCCTAAAGAGAGGATTTTGTTTTCTAGGGGAGTGCTTTGTGACTAGTTAATCCCCAAAGCAGTCCCACTGTGTGCATGGCCTGCTTAAAAGTTAGTGTCCTGCTTTTATTGTGTTACAGCTCCTTTAAGGTAGAACCAGATGGTCAGTAATCCCCACCCTCAGAAGGGGCTAGGTCAGGGTCATCTCTTCTGTGCTTTTAGGGCCAAACGCTGAGCCTTTAATTAAATACTTCAAGAAGTCGAACTGATCTGAGGCTGATTTTGGATAAAGTCTTAGTCCAACTTAATGTTTATACCCCACTTCTATGTTAAGTGTACTGTCTTTAGATGCAACAAGGCTACTAGTCAAGTTTGTTAATTAAAAAACAAAAATCAAAACCGCTTTCTATGTGAGTCTCCTTTTGACAGTTTCACCTTTTCATGCATCAGACACTGAATAGCCATCTCAAATGGATATTGTCTGCTTTATGTTTGAGCTCATGGATATTTAAGCAGAATTACCTAAGAGATAAATAATCATTGGCTCCTATAAATTCCTCATTCAGTGACGCTGACCTGTGTTGTATTTGGTCCTGGAAAGGAAGTCTGCTAAGAGGTGGACCTCCTAGAGAGGAGTTAACATCTAGGTATAGTTAGTTCAGTTGCTCAGTTGTGTCCAACTCTTTGTGACCCCATGAATCACAGCATGCCAGGCCTCCCTGTTCATTACCAACTCCTGGAATTACTCAGACTCATGTCCATCGAGTCAGTGATGCCATCCAGCCATCTCATCCTCTGTCGTCCCCTTCTCCTCCTGCCCNGATTCAAGGACTGGGACTGAAGCTTGAGAATTTGCGTTTCTGAAGGCAATGGTACCCCACTCCAGTACTCTTTCCTGGAAAATCCCATGGATAGAGGAGCCTGGAAGGCTGCAGTCCATGGAGTCGCTGAGGGTTGGACACAACTGAGTGACTTCACTTTCACTTTTCACTTTCATGCATTGGAGAAGGAAATCGCAACCCACTCGTGTGCTTGCCTGGAGAATCCCAGGGACAGGGGGGCCTGGTGGGCTGCCGTCTGTGGGGTCGCACAGAGTTGGACACGACTGAAGCGACTTAGCAGCAGCAACGAGTTCTCAGTAACATAAATACTGTTGACTGTGAATCACACTTTGAGAATCAGTGCAGTAGAGCGACTCTGTTCAGTACAGTGGTTACTCATCACATGTTTATTTAAACTATTCAAATTGAATTTAAGTGAAATGAAAAACTCAATTTGTCAGTCTCTTCAGTTTAGTTCAGTCACTCTGTCGTGTCCCACCTTTGTGACCCTATGAATCGCAGCACGCCAGGCCTCCCTGTCCATCACCAACTCCTGGAGTTCACTCAGACTCACGTCCATCGAGTCAGTGATGCCATCCAGCCATCTCATCCTGTGTCTTCCCCTTCTCCTCCTGCCCCCAATCCCTCCCAGCATCAGAGTCTTTTTCCAATGAGTCAAGTCTTTGCATGAGGTGGCCAAAGTATTGGAGTCTCAGCTTCAGCATCATTCCCTCCAAAGAAATCCCAGGGCTGATCTCCTTCAGAATGGACTGGTTGGATCTCCTTGCAGTCCAAGGGACTCTAAAGAGTCTTAGCTTAGTGTATTTCAAATGCCCAACAGCCACATGCAGTGAGAGGCCCCTGTATTTGGCAAGACAGATAGAAGACATTTCCATCATTGTAGAAAGTTCTATTGGACAGTCCTGCTCTAGAACATGAACTACATGAAGATGAATTTCTTTTCTGTTTTTTTCCCCCAGAATTATATTTTCATATGTATAGAGTGGTCTGCCTAGGGTTACTTTAAGAAATAAGGTAGATGGATAGTTTTTTGTTTCTTTTTTTTAAGTCAGATTTGCTTCCCTGGTGGCTCAGATGATAAAGAATCTGCAATGCAGTGATAAAGAATCTGTAGTGATAAAGAATCTCTAATGCAGGAGACCAGGCTTGATCCCTGGGCCCAGAATATCCCCTGGAGAAGGGAATGGCTACCTACTCCATTATTTTTGCCTGGAGAGTTCCAGAACGGAGGTGCTTAATGGGCTACAATCCATGCGGTTGCAAAGAGTTGAACATGACTGAGCAAGTTTGTTGAAAATTCAATTCTGTGCCCAGAAATTCGAAATATCATTATCATCAGTTCCGTTCAGTCGCTTAGTCGTGTCTGACTCTTTGCGACCCCATGAATTGCAGCACACCAGGTCTCCCTGTCCATCACCAACCTCTGGAGTTCACTCAGACTCACGTCCATCGAGTCAGTGATGCCATCCAGCCATCTCATCCTCTGTCGTCCCCTTCTCCTCCTGCCCCCAATCCCTACCAGTATCAGAGTCTTTTCTAATGAGTTCTTCGCATGAGGTGGCCAAAGTATTGGACCTTCAGCTTCAGCATCAGTCCTTCCAAAGAACACCCAGAACTGATCTCCTTTAGAAATGGACTGGTTGGATCTCTTTGCAGTCCAAGGGACTCTCAAGAGTCTTCTCCAACACCACAGTTCAAAAGCATCAGTTCTTTGGCGCTCAGCTTTTTTCACAGTCCAAATCTCACATCCATACATGACTACTGGAAAAACCATAGCCTTGACTAGATGGACCTTTGCTGGCAAAGTAATGTCTCTGCTTTTGAATATACTATCTAGGTTGGTCATAACTTTCCTTCCAAGGAGTAAGCATCCTTTAATTTCATGGCTGCACTCACCATCTGCAGTGATTTTGGAGCCCCCCAAAATAAAGTCGGATAGTGTTTCCACTGTTTCCCCATCTGTTTCCCATGAAGTGATGGGACCAGATGCCATGATCTTCGTTTTCTGCATGTTGAGCTTTAAGCCAACTTTTTCACTCTCCTCTTTCACTTTCATCAAGAGGCTTTTTAGTTCCTCTTCACTTTCTGCCATAGGGTGGTGTCATCTGCATATCTGAGGTTATTGATATTTCTCTCGGCAATTTTGATTCTAGCTTGTGCTTCTTCCAGCCCAGCCTTTCTCATGATGTACTCTAAATAGAAGTTAAATAAGCAAGGTGACAATATACAGCCTTGACATACTCCTTTTCCTGTTTGGAACCAGTCTGTTGTTCCATGTCCAGTTCTAACTGTTGCTTCCTGACCTG
>SJYW01032872.1:61752-85310 GCA_006410735.1 Raphicerus campestris | reverse complement strand
AGTTCTAACTGTTGCTTCCTGACCTGTATATAGGTTTCTCAAGAGGCAGGTCAGGTGGTCTGGTATTCCCATCTCTTTCCAAATTTTCCACAGTTTATTGTGATCCTCACAGTCAAAGGCTTTGGCATAGTCAATAAAGCAGAAATAGATGTTTTTTCTGGAACTCTCTTGCTTTTTCGATGATCCGGCAGATGTTGGCAATTTGATCTCTGTTCCCTCTGCCTTTTCTAAAACCAGCTTGAACATCTGGAAGATCACGGTTCACATACTGCTGAAGCCTGGCTTGCAGAATTTTGAGCATTACTTTACTAGCATGTGAGATGAGTCCAATTGTGTGGTAGTTTGAGCATTCTTTGGCATTGCCTTTCTTTGGGATTGGAATGAAAACTGACCTTTTCCAGTCCTGTGGCCACTGCTGAGTTTTCCAAATTTGCTGGCATATTGAGTGCAGCACTTTCACAGCATCATCTTTCAGGATTTGAAATAGCTCAACTGAAATTCCATCACCTCCCTAGCTTTGTTCGTAGTGATGCTTTCTAAGGCCCACTTGACTTCACATTCCAGGATGCCTGGCTCTAGATGAGTGATCACATCATTATCATAGGCAGTATCAAATCCCTGTGTATTTTAGTCTGTTACAGAAATTACTGATCTTTTGCTTTTATCTGCCCACAGATATTTTCTAGAGAGAAAAGTTGAAACTGTAATTATAGAATGAGAGAATAAGGTCATAAAGAAGATCTCTAACTTTTAGTTGCTTTTCCAAGAGTTGTTTATTAGAAAATATTTAGGCAGTGAATTCAAAGTTTCTAGTCACCATGCAACTTTTTTGCTGTGAAATCTGGTATAGTGTGCAAATTACAGGTGACCACTTTGACTAAAGGAATAAAATTTGCATATCACAGATAAAAATACGATAATTCATTAAGGCATATCAGAAGAATAAGAGTGTCAAATTGTTCTTTAAAAAGTTTTTAAAGTATCTTTTACCCTAAAAGATAAAAAATGGTAGCAATTAACAAAAAAACAAAACTTTATACTAATCACTGTTTTTGTCTTGTTAATTGTTTAGTGTACATTTCTGGCAGAGATTCTAGAAGGACTGTACATTTAACAAGTAAAAGATGTGTGAAGTATAAAGTTTAGAGTTTTTACATGTATCAGCTGGCGCATTTATATATAGAGAGAAAGGAAAATGTAATCTGAACATAATACCATTTACTCATAGACCACGGTTGGACATGTCTCCACTGAGCTGGCACTGAAAATTCTCTCCTCTTCCAGCTTATATGTATAAGGATTTATAATTCATTATAATTTATAATTATTTTGTATAAATATTTTGTATTTTTAATTATATTGTTTTTATTTAGACATTACCTAATCCTTCTTAACTTTATTTACTATCAGGGAAAGAAGTACCATTTTCAAATCTAGAATTGGTATTTAGCATCAAATTGCTATCACAGAGTACTGTTACCAAAAAATAAACTTCAGCTATACTATTATGCTAGTCTTTCTCTGGATGAAATTGAGTGTGTACTGTCCAAAGCCAAAATTTGGGCAATTATAGAAAATAATAATTGAACATACTAGGTAGCTCAAGAGTAGGAAATAAAACTCCTCAATATTACTGTAGAAGCCTTTAATAAAGACATAGGAAACATATTTAGGGGACTGAAACATATTACAGAGAAATTTTTTTTTAAGTGAGGGACTTATTTTTTATTTATTCATTTTTCTTGGCATATATATAATGGGTACAACTAGTATGTGGGAGAGAGAAGAGAAGTAAGTACACCATTATGAAAAATGCCCTTTTATCCCATAACAAGTGGAATGGCCTAATGGGCAACGACCACAGAGGCTGAGGCTGGGAGCTGAAGCTAGCGGATGGTTTGAAAATCCATATGAAGGATTTGATCTCAGGACCACAGAATGTCAGACAACTAATTCTTCCCCAGCAGGATGCTTCCTCTCTGGAAACTTGAACCGGAGAGGCTACAGACCTGGGGATTCCACCCAGGAGACTGTGGGTAGGTGCATATGGGAACAGAGGTACTGAATTAAAAATAGCATACTGAACAGTGAGGTTGTTTAGTCTCATTTCCCTGTCAAGTTTCTAAAAGACTGATAGCTGTTCATAATCTAGGCAAGAAATTGGAGAATTATCGTCTATTGACATTTATACTTAGCTTTGGGGGTGGGGGAAGCTGGCCACCTGATTACCCTCAAGTGAAGCCCATCAACCTGTAAACCTCAGTTCACAAAAATAAAACTTTTAGACAGTATTTATTGCCTCAGTCTTGAGTATGAGCTAACAGCTTAGGACCTCCAGACATTTGCAGAAAGCACATAATACAAAAGATTTTTTTGGTATGCTTTCCTCAAATGCTGACAATTAAGAGTTTGAGACCACACGATTCTGTTTATTTTTCTCGGTATATGTATAATGGGTACAACTTGTATGTGGGAGAGAGAAGGGAGATGAAGTGAATGAAAACAAGTCTGTGTCAGCAGCTGGAATCAGTGGAAAGGGAAGCAAAAAATTAAGTGTCTCTGAATCTCAAGTCAAATTAGCAATTCCGTATAGAAATAAGTTCTGTATTACTATTAGTGTTCAACACTTAACCACTGTTTGAAATTTTATCATACATTTACTTGGTTATTTTTTCACTGTCTAGCACAAGAGTCCCTAAACTTTTCCTGTCAAGAGCCAATTAGTAAAAATGTATTAGGTTTTGCAGGCCCTACAGTCTCAGTCACATCTACTCAAATCTGTCATTATAACACAAAAGTAGCCCTAGATATTATATAAACAAATAAGCTTCGCTGTGTGCCAGTAAGCTTTTATTTACAAAAACAAGACTGTGGACCCACTTTGACCTGTAGACTGTAGCTTGCTGACACTCAGTCTAGTCCACCTAGCATTGTTTTGGGTTTATGAGAGAAGGTATGCCATAACGTTGTACCTTGTTGCCAGTGTTAGGGATATTAAATGCTGTTTGAATGAATTGGAGAAGTCTGTATGACACTTTTCGTTAGGATTTTGTGGCCTTCCTCCTGTAGATTCTATGCTTTCTAAAGACCAAAAGTGACAATTCTATATTCTTATCAGAACCAATTTGTAAGCTAAAGATTGCTCATATTCCAANGGTATGCCATAACGTTGTACCTTGTTGCCAGTGTTAGGGATATTAAATGCTGTTTGAATGAATTGAAGAAGTCTGTATGACACTTTTCATTAGGATTTTGTGGCCTTCCTCCTGTAGATTCTATGCTTTCTAAAGACCAAAAGTGACAATTCTGTATTCTTATCAGAACCAATTTGTAAGCTAAAGATTGCTCATATTCCAAATGACATTGTAAAGGAGCATCTGCTAAGTTAAGTGACTGCTTTTGGGTAAAGAAGATCTTTTCCTTCTCCTGAAATCTATGATATGAAGACAATTTGGCAGATAAAATATACAGAATTTTTAAACCAACACAAGGATCCAAGTTTTCTTGAATACTACATAGAATTTTTAAACTATTATAATTTTGTCTGCTTAAATATAATATCTTATAGTTAGCTTTTTAAGCAGCTTTCACAGTATTCTGTAGGCTTGTTTTATCTGCTGAAGATAAGAAAAAAAGGAAAGTTAGTCACACGGTTGTGTCTGATTCTTTGTGATCCCATGGACTGTAGCCCGGCAGGTCCTCTGTCCATGGAATTCTTCCGGCAAGAGTACTGGAGTGGGTTGCCATTCCCCAGAGGCCCTGGAAAAAATGCTTGAAACAATAAATTGAAAAAGTAATGAAACTGTTCCATGATCAGCACTACTCTTGTTTTACAGTAAACCTATGATGGACTTGTTGATTTTCCTCTGTGCACAATATCACTTAAATCCATCAAGTCACACAATTGATCTACTCTCAGCTGAAAAGAACCCTATTAAATTTAAGCCAAACACACCAATAGGAATGTTGGAGGTGGAGAAAGTAATTTTAAAGCCAAAAATTCTGGATAAGAAAAAACCTACACCTCTAATACCAGAGGTAAGATTTTCACAGTAAATTTTGACATAATACTGTTAATTTTTAAAATCATTCTTTGCAGCTCAGTGTAAATGAAATAAAATTTGCCTTTCCTGGTCTAATTCGATGTAAGTATGGCTATCGTGTTTTCCTGAACCTTTTTGCTTAGGATTCACTTGGTTGTTTATCCTTGGATTAGCTAGGATTTGGGGAATACTTTAGATTTTAGATGTGCTAAAGTGACCTTTTTGACAGTATCAGAATCTGACAGTTATGAAAGATCTATATTTTAAGCTACTCTTTTAAAAAGTATTTTACATTTTTTAAAAAAGGCTTTGGAATTCTTTAATACAAATTCCTCTAAGAATTTAAAACCATCTTTTTTGACTTCTCTGTACGTGGTTAAGTGGTGGTTGTAACTTTTTAACTTATAAATTATTGTTAATTTGAGCTGCATGATGGCTCAGTTTTCTGTAATGTATGAATTTTAAGCAAAAATGTTTTACTGCAGTGATAATATCATTCATCAGTTCTCCTTTATAAAATTGTTCTGTTTCTGTAAGCAAATGAGGGGTAGAAGTAATGGGTTTCTAGAAATACTCTTTCATTAGGTGCAACATAAACCATTTTTAACTTTAAAAATATATAAAGGTTTATTTTTTAAATTAGTTCATTTACACATGACTTGAGTACATACATTCCATATTTTCTTCATATTCTTATGAGGTTTTTTTTTTTAACAAAAAAGTTAACTTTTTTGGACAATACTAAAAATTCTTTGCTTTCTACAACATAATATTAATTAGGGTATTGGGCTATTTTCCATAGAGATATGTATACTATTTATCTAAATGGAAATTGTATTATTTATGCTGTAGCGTTTGACTATATGTGGTATTTTAGGAATATATAGAGATCTGCAGTCTGTAAGTTTCACTTAACGTGGTCATGTTTCTAAATTCCATTTACATACAAAATTTAATTCAGTTGCATTAAAATATGGAGGTGCTTAAAATCTTCTTGGTAATTTTGAGTTGGCAGTATTAAATATCTAAATGAGGACTGTTATACTATTCTTTACTAATATATTAAAATTAACCAAAGTAGTAATAATAGTAGTGACAACAATAGTTAGTTACAATTGCTAATGTTTGTGTTGATAATTTACAATTTGCCAGTGTGTTAAGCTCTTCATATGGATTAACTCACTTATCTCAAATAGAAGCTCAATAATGTTAGTGTCTTAATTAAAATATCCCTTTTCCATTGAGACAACTGACAAACCATTAGAAAGATAAATATTTCTCAACTAAAAAAAATAGAATAAAACATTTATAATTCTATCATGTGTGCTAATTTTAAAGTAAATATTTTAAGAAATAAAGCAAAGACACCTGTAGGACTAGATAAGAGGCTTTTATGTTTTGTTTTGGATTTAAATCTACTTAATACTTTATAAGAGTTATGAATTTAATCTATATTACTTAATAAGCAACCTTTTCCCAAGAATCTGGTTTGAATTTAGGAAGTAACATTAATCAAAATGAAAATTTTACCACAAAGTAGAAAATACTGTATATTGTATTTGTTCCAATACATAATTTTCCATAAATGATCTCATTGTTCTAGACATCACTGTAGAAAGATGTAGAAAGATGGTCAGTAAACTATGGTAATTTCATATTATGCAATGTGAGGGTGCTAGAGATATAGGAATAGAGCCTGGGGCTTAGGTTAAAGTCTGAAGTATGAGATAGAAATTTATGACATTCTAGTGCTACAAAGACTATTCTAGAAAATGCCTCCAATCTTCTCCAGATCTCAGGATGGAAACTCAGGCCACTTACTTCCACAAGAAACACAATAAGTTAAAAATAATGTCACAGAATTTGTATTATCATCATGTTATTCACTTTACTTCTTGTTACCTATATTATTGAACTTGGCTACGGAAGAAGGATTCTTACACAATAAAATGAAGGTTCTTATTATCTTGGAAAAAACCCAGTAAATTAAGGTGTAACTCTGGCTTTAATCTGTATTTCAGAAAACTGTGAGAGTAGTGATCAATTTTAAGAAAACGCAGAAGACAATAGTGAGAGTTAGCCCACATGCACCACTTCAAGAACTTATCGCCATTATATGCAGCAAATGTGAGTTTGATCCATTACACACACAGTTACTGAAGGACTATCAGTCTCAGGAGCCCCTTGACTTGACAAAATCTCTTAATGAACTGGGACTGAGAGAATTATATGCCATCGATGTCAGCAAAGGTAAGTAAGACTTTGCGTGTTCATTTGACAGGATGTGCATATGTGTGCATGTTTTGTGTTTATGTATTAAAGTATTCTCAAATTCATAAAGAATCCTGTAGTAAAGTCAGTACCTGTCACTGGTAATAAAAAGAGAAAATGTAATAAAATTTAACTTGAGTTCAGTTATTAAAATTGGAATGAAAATTTGTCTTTCTTAGCTGTCATTTACATTTTACACTTTTCCATCTACCTTTGAATATTTAGGGCATCTCTGGTAGCTCAGTTGGTAAAGAATCTGCCTGCAATGCAGGAGACCCTGGTTTGATTCCTAGGTCAGGAAGATTCCCTGGAGAAGGGACAGGCTACCCCACTCCCATATTCATGGGCTTCCCTGGTGGCTCAGACGGTAAAAAATCCGACTGTACTGCAGGAGACTCACCATGGTTTTGTCTGAGTCTTAATTTTCTTTTGAATTTGGGAGTATACTGATAAATATTTTTCTAAGTTCAGCACCCAAAATCAATTAGCTTATAAAATGAGTCCGTCTAGTTACAAAAGTCTTCAAAATAGGAATACTTGGAGTATAAATCTATAGATATAATGTATTAAAACCTGTAGATTTTAGATAATGTTGGTTTCTATGATATCTAATAGATAATGCAAGCTTATTTATTCAACACAAATCTGTTTTATTAGGAGTAATAAAAGCTTTGTGAAGAATGATTACTTACATTTTCTCTGTGTAGAGAATTTCAACTTTATCTTGAGATTGTGGCTTTAAATAATTCATAGACAAATGTTTCAACTCAGTGATGTTTTGTACTTGAACAGACATTATCTTTACCGTCAATTTACCCTCTTTTACTCCTTCCTTCTGTAGCCACTTCTGTTACTGCCTTCAATAAGTCATCTTTACAAGGTAAGATATATGAATCTGTAGAAAGATTATAATATGAAATCTCTTTTCTATTGGGTAAATTATAAAAACTGCTAATCAGACTTTTCTGGTGGCTTAGATGGTAAAGAATCTGGAGACCTGGGTTCAATCCCTGGGTTGGGAAGATCTGGAGAAGGGAATGGCTACCCATGCCAGTACTCTTGCCTGGAGAATTCCATGGACAGAGGAGCCTAGAGGACTATAGTCTATGGAATCGCAAAGAGTTGGACATGACCGAGTGACTAACACTAACCAACTAAGCTGATAATATTACCTATTTTCTTAACACTAATAATAAGTACATTCTGTAAGAGGTTTTAATTTAGAAAATCTTTGGCTTTTATTTCTGAAAAATAGCTTATAAGCTCCCACCTTGATTTCTGAATTTAATACAATAATTACATTTCAATAACTATTTGAAAATTAATATCACATTAAGAATGAGAAAAACATACCCTTCACTCTCAGACAAGAAAAAGTGATTTTGCTAGGGCCTTTATTGGGTACATACACTGAAAGCTTGGTGGTTCCAAAAAGGGTCCCAAATTATTTCTTTTGAAATAGTTATTTGGAATATTAAGGGTATATTCATTATAGGAAATGTGTGTAAATTTAAATTGCTTGTGAATATTTTGTAATAATATGGAAAGTGCTTATGCTAAAATCAGCTTTTAAAGCTCTTTAATGTTTAATATAGTATATTTTAAAAAAACTTTTACATGTAATTTCTGAAAAGGAATATATAAAAATTTTAAGTATGGATACCTTTGTGTGGTAGGGCTATGAGTGATTTTTTTCATTCTTCTTTTCTTTATATTATGGAGTTTTATAATGGAAATATATTACTTTCATAGAACAAAACTTTATTAAAAATTAGCCAATAATAATAAAGTCTGGAAATCTTTTCCCCATTATAAAAGAATAGGTTCAAATAATTGATTACTGTAATAATTACTCCCTACTTAAAACACTTAATAAACTATACACATTAAGTATTATTAAATTACTGAAATCTTCTTTCTTCACCATTTAGAATTTTTTCATAACAGAATGAACCTCTCGATTCCAAGAATTAAGCCCACATAAGTAATAGTATACTTATTTATTTCTAGTGGCTATCATGAAGACTAGACTAATCAAAGGGGCTGAAAATTCTTATGATTGTAAAGTGTATACTGGCTAATAATCAGAAGATAGGCATGTTAATCCTGATATTACCTTAGCTACTAAGCTCATCTGGCAAGCTGATCAGGCAAATAACTTTATTTGTCTGGATCTCACCTCCCACTTTCATGATAATCAAGAGAAAAAAATGTTCTCTTGATTCTTTCCAGCAACAGTATTCTGTTACCTGTACATGGCTTTCACTCCTAACTTTGCCACTCTGCATACATATTGCTACTGCTACTGCTGAGCGAATTCCATAATCTTGTTGGCCTCATTTTGAAGCTGTTGAATGCGCTGATTGCTAATATCCCCTCCAGCTGAAAAAGTATGTGGTTTATGCAGAGTATTAAATGTTGTGAATATAATCTTAAGAGACTGTAACAGAANAACTTTGCCACTCTGCATACATATTGCTACTGCTACTGCTGAGCAAATTCCATAATCTTGTTGGCCTCATTTTGAAGCTGTTGAATGCGCTGATTGCCAATATCCCCTCCAGCTGAAAAAGTATGTGGTTTATGCAGAGTATTAAATGTTGTGAATATAATCTTAAGAGACTGTAACAGAAAAACGTAAAAAGCTTCTGTTACAGTGTCAGAATCCACAAGGTCAATCCAAACGTTGTAAATGCTCCTGCCTCCTTATTTTGTCTGATAAGATCAGAAGGCTTAGAACTTTGTGTGCCATTATTTACAGTCTCTCTTTGAGAAACAGGAAACTACAGTATTTGAGTTGCTTTTCTAAGTAAGCTCAAGTCCTTGTTTGTCCTGGTGTTTAACTCTGACTTGTAGTGATCCCTGAAATTGAGCTTTAAGTGAAGACTTAGGAATTAACCACTATTCGGGATGCCTGAAAATTACTTTGCCAAAAATAACTACATGAGTACTCTGGTTATAGTTATTGCACTGCAGCGCCACGTGAACTTGCTATTTACTGTTCCAGTGAAATTGAATTGTATATCTACATTTAACTAGTGGAGGAGTCTATCTTAAAAGGAAATAGCAGCATTTCTTAAAAAAAGAAGTCAGAGGTATTGCACATCATCTTTAAATGGGTACTGGATTCAATTCTAGTGTTTAATGTCTATTTGTTTTGGTGTAGGTTATTCAAACTCTCTAGTCACCGTCGCCCAGACCTTTCAATTCTTTACAGTCCCCAACTTATAACAAGGGCTCAGAATAGCTCAGGTAGCTTGTGACACCTACCTCACAGGATTGTTCTAAAGGATGAATTAGGCATGTGAAAAAATTTTTGACCATAAAATGCTGTCCACATGCCTATTATTGTTGCTAGCATTGTCAGTAAACTCATTGTACAGAATACATAGTGCTTATTTAATATTTGAAGCATCAGATTTATAAAGTTTTAATTTGTGAAATATATTTCTCCTTTAGTGTCTTATTGAGGCATATTGCATTAATATATTTATTGGTGTTAACTGTCTTTGCTTTCCTGGAATAACTCCTACTTTGTCATAAATTATTTAATTTTTGAAACTTTTTCTTTAAATAAAAAGACTAGAAAATACTACGTATTTAAGACTATCATTGAGCTCTAAGTTTTGCTACAGATATAGCCCACATATTTCAATGTATAATACTTTGTCTCCAATGTCACAGAGATTATATTGTGATTTGCCGTAAAACTCATATGTGTTTCACAGGAGAGATGTTTTTAAAATGTATAAATGCCCAATCCTGTCTCTCTTTTTAAAATCTTCAACTTATTTGTTGAAGGAACCAGGTCATTTGTCTTATGGTGTTTTCCACATTCAGAATTTGGCTGACTGCATCCTGTGGTGCCACTTAACATGTTCCTTTATCCTCTATTTCCTGTAAATTGATTGTTAAATCTAGAGACTTGATCAGATTGGGGGGGAGGTATTTTTGATAAGACTATTTCATGGGTTGTATTGTGTATTTCCATTAACATACATGTAATAACAAGTTAGCTTTATTGATGTTAGCCATCAATAATGATTGCCAGTATCTTTTAAAATTGAAGTATAGTTGATATATCGCTCTACAGCAAGGTGATTCAGTTATACATATATATAATTCTTTCTAACATTCCTTTCCACTCTGGTTTATCATAAGACGGTGAATATAGTTCTCTGTGCTATACAGCAGAACCTTGTCGCTTAGCCATCCTATCTACATATGATAGTTTGCACCCCAGCTGCCACTCCATTCCTTCCCCTCCCCCACCTTCTCCTTGGCAACCGCACATCCGTCCTCTGTGTCTCTGAGTCTATTTCATAGATAGATTCGTTTGTGTCATATTTTAGATTCCATGTATAAATGACAGCATATGGTATTTGTATTTCTCTTTGTCTTACTTAGTATGAAAATCTCTAGGTCCATCCATGTTGCTGCAAATGGCATTGTTTCATTGTTTTGGGGGGATGAGTGGTATTCCATTGTGTGTTTTTACCACATCTTCTTTATTCATTTGTTGATGGACATTTAGGTTATTTCCATGTCTTATGTATTGTTGGCAGTGCTGCTGTGAACATCACTGCACATGTCTTAGTTAATTAAGAGCTGTAAAACAATTATAATCTGTAACAAATATTCCTATAATTAGTAGCTGAGATATTTCTAAAAAAAGCCAGTTTTCCTATGTCAGCTATTTACCTCTCTCAATAGAATTCATTCAGAAAAGGCAGGATAAAATGTGATTCTCTTAATTTTTAAAATAATGGCCAGTGAGAATCAGTTACTTTTTAGTATTGTTATGAATTTATGGAATTAAACATGTGTGCTATGTTTCACTTTATTGAGTTATTCTTACCATGTCCAAATTGTCCTGACTGTGGTCAGGAGAAACTGTGTCAAACTGGTTCCTGAGATGGTTCCTTTTAGTGGGAAATGGGATTTAGAAACAGTCTGGGCCAGGGTGACTCCGGGGTACTGGATTTGTTGTTTGTAGGCCCTTTCAGTTGACATTAGAAAATACTGTTTAGAAAATGAAATGTTACCTATGCAGCATTGACATTTGCTATTCTGATTAAAATATGATTTAATTTCAGCACTATTGACATTTGAGGCTAAATAATTCTTTGTTGTTGGGCTTTAGAGTATTATTGTTGTCTTGTGCTTTAGAATATTATTTAACAGCATCACTAGCCTATACCCAGTAGATCCCAACAGCACATTCTCTTCACCCTAACTCAGTCGTGACAACCAAAATTGTCCCTACTGCTACTGCCGTTAAGTCACTTCAGTCGTGTTCGACTCTGTGTGACCCCAGAGATGACAGCCCACCAGGCTCCTCCATCCCTGGGATTCTCCAGGCAAGAAAAATTGTCCCTAGACATTGTTAAACGTCTTTGGATGAATATGTGTGTGTGTGTGTGTGTGTGTGTGTGTTTGTATGTGCAAAATCACCCTCAGTTGAGAACCACTGGATTACAGAAATAAAAATTTTAAAACATTTAACAGAGTGCTAAGTAGTTATAATGAATCATGCTTTGGAGAATTAAATACTTCATGATAGTTTACCTGAGACAAAAAAGTATAATTCAAAATCAACAAAGAGACAAACTGTGTGATAACAACATCCTTTTTACTTCTGAAATGTTGGTAGTTGTGTATAAAACAAACTCTGAGTCACTATGAAATGGGTTTATGTCCTAGCTCTGTCATTTCCTGACCTTTACCCCAAGTATGTAATCTTACTTTCTTTAAGCTTCAGTTTTCCCTCCTATGGAACAGGAACAATAATACTAAATGTGCTTGCTGCTTTGAAAGTTAATTAAAATATGAGGTGCCTAGCAGAGTGCCTGGCTCATAGTAGACCATACCTAGTAGCTTTTATCATTACATACAGTTATCAAGGAAAAGTAATCGAGAGAAACCTCAGAGGTGAACATATAACCCTGTGAGCAAAAGTAAAGTGCTTTTTTTCTATTTTAGAGTCCTGCCAAATATCACAAAACCTAGACCTTATGAAGGATAAAGAAAGTAAAGGGTTTTTCAGCTTATTTCAACGCAGTAAGAAAAAGCGGGAGCAAGTACGTATTTTCTCATGTAGTATTTTATAAGATTCTTTAATCTGTTTTTAATTGCATGTGCTTTTTACCATGGAATTACCTGTAGATTTTGCCTTTTCATTCTGTATTAGACTGTCAGTGCTCCTGCGACTCCTCTAGTAAGCAAGCACCGGCCAACTTTTACAAAGAGCAATACCATTTCCAAACAGTATATTTCAAACACCCTGCCGTCGGATGCCCCCAAGAAGAGGCGCGCTCCACTGCCTCCAATGCCAGGGTCTCAGAGTGCCCCCCAGGACCCTGCGCACATCCAGGAGAGGCCAGCTTCTTGTATGGTGAAATCCCCGAGTGTGGATGAAACAGAGGAGGTATGTACATTTGTTTTGTTTGTATTTTTAAGATGGGGAAGGGGACCATCCATTTTTCCTCTTAACTAGCTTGTCCTTTTCCACATAGGCTGCTAATAGTAACATTTACTCATATGTAATTAGATGAATAACTAGTTACTAACAGCGTTAGGACCATGAAGAGAGTCCCTATATACAGTTCTGAAATGGAGTAAAGAATAAAATATGTCTATTTTAAGTAGCTTTTATATACAAGCAAATACATCATCTGTAAACCTTAAAGTCCTGGTTTATTAAGGCCCAGCTGGAGGTTCTTGTTTGATGCATGTATTAAGAAAGGAAATATTTATTTTTGAATACAGCTTTTTTCTTTTTGTTAACAGCAACACAATCTATGTTACCTTCATGGATTTCTAATTACATATAGTCAGGTCTTGACCTGACTCTCAGATTCTCAGGGGGGTCTGCCTGATACATGTATATACTCTATTATAAAAAAGTCTTTATATATAAAATACTACAGTTACTATCATATACTTAGATGTTCAAGGCACTGTTCTAGGTGTACCTTTTCCCCAAACATTCTCACTATTACTTCTCTTTAATCCCAGATTTTCCTGGAACATGCTATTTTGTAGAAATCCACTTGCAAACTTTTCATGCCTGTAATGTCTGCACACTCTTTGCTTTATTAAGGTGAATTATATTTGAAGTTTTAAGTAACTGTGATTGAACATGAGACCATATATTTTGTTGCTTGGAGCTGATAATTGTTCTAAGTAACTTGGAGAGCAAATTTTATTCTGAGGTGTTTGAGAAACTCAGTTTTCATGTGTCTAGTTGAAGGATTTTGTTTCCGCCTTAGAAAGTTAGTAAATTCAATGCTCAAGAGATTAACCCTTCTCAACTAATAAACTTTTTTGTATTTTCTTAATCTTAGAGATATTTAAACTATAGTTTTAAATTGTAATTTATAAACTGTCATATGTGTTTTTAGAAAGTAGCAACTGGATTAGATAGAAATGAGCTTAAAATTGATGAAACTCAGAAGTTACTTGGAAAATCATTTATTAAGCTGTCGTCTTATTTTTTCTATAAGGCTCTCTTGTCAAATGGCTGTGGTATAAAATCTCATCTTACACATCAGGAAGATAGTTATTTTTTCAAATTATAGAATCACTTACTATAGAGTTTTCCAGGGCAAATGCTTGGTGGTTGGGTTCAATCTTTAAAAATGTGTGGGAGTGTATAGGTCAGGCAAGAGGAGCCCTGTTGAAAGGTACAAGGAATGTGAGGACTGTTGGTGAGTTTGGGCATGCGCAAGAAACAGAGATTGAAACTGAATGAGAAATGCAGGGACCCCTCGTCATGGTCAGAGACTTCATTTTGTGACTGTAACTAGCTTGCACTTCTTCATAGCAAGTCATTTAAAAGGTAGCACTTTCAGGATCATTTTATATTTTTAATTACCATAAAACTGTACTGTAAGAGTATAAATTATTACACTCTTGAGTGGTTACCAAAGTCTGTCTTTTCCTTTATATAGAAATACATCTTAGCCCCTGCTCACAAACCTTTCCAGATGACTTCATCCAATCTATTACAGTAAACCTCTTTTGTGTTTGTAGCCTGAAGAGGTCTACATTGTCTTTCTAAAAGTCAGCTTCTTAAAATTCTAGGCTGTACTACCAGTGACCTCACCAAAAACCATTTCTTTTGATTCTCACTCTCTGTTCTGTGACCAGTTGATGCCCCCATGTTCAAGGCTAATTTTTTTTTTTTTTTTTTTTTAGTTTGTTGCCTTTGGAAATTTAGACATTTTTATATAATTTTCTAATTATTTTTTCCTTTGATCTGGACATCTGGTTAGTTCTTTGATGTGTTGTTTAGCAGGATCTGGAATTATTTATTTTTCCCTGGAGAAGCTGAAAAATCATTTAAAAAATTTATTCATTACAAAAATTTCTTAACAGTGAAGCTGTGGTTCTCTGTGTGAATATGTGTATGAGTATGTGGACATGCTCCTGTGCATGCTTATGAGTTCATGCCTTCCAAGGCATTTTACCACATATTACCTTAACTTCTTCGCCATATTCAGTGGGATGCATCACCCTTTGGTCTTATTTTTTCTCTCTTCCGTGGCCCTAATTCTCTTCTTGTTCNCATGCTCCTGTGCATGCTTATGAGTTCATGCCTTCCAAGGCATTTTACCACATATTACCTTAACTTCTTCGCCATATTCAGTGGGATGCATCACCCTTTGGTCTTATTTTTTCTCTCTTCCGTGGCCCTAATTCTCTTCTTAAAGCTCAACTCTCTTTTTTTTTTTTTTTGGCCACAAGTTCTTCATCCATTTTCTAAATTTGGAGGTACCTAAATCCATGATCTAAGTCTATATTTACTCTTTCAGAGAAAACATCTATTCTTTGTTGAGTTTTCAGCTGTAGTGTTTGGAATAAACGTCCCCCTCAAAAAAAGTCCAAGCCGAAGTATAGAGATGAGAAAGTCCTGGACTTAAATTGGGCCCAGTCCAGTAACTGGTGTTGTTACAACAGCAAGAGGGGAATGTTGTTGAGTTGCTCAGTCATGTCCAACTCTTTGTGGCCCTTTGGACTGTAGCCTACCAGATACCTCTGTCCATGGGATTTTCCAGGCAAGAATACTGGAGTGGGTTTCCGTTTCCTTCTCTAGGGGATCATTGCAACCCAGAATGGAACCCACATCTCCAGCACTGGCAGGCAGATTCTTTACCACTGAGCTACCAGGGAAGACTCAGGCACAAAGACACACAGAAGGGAGGCCATGTGATGACAGATGGAGATTGCAGTGGCACTGCCACAAGGCAGAGAATACCAAGAGTCTGGAGAAGCCGAGGAAGGACTCTTCCCCACTGACTCCCCAGGGATATGGTCCTGCTGACACCTTGATCTCAGAACTGCAGCAGAATACATTTTCTTGGTTGAAGCTGCCCAGTCATGGTCGTTTGTTCCGGCAGTCTAGGAAATGAATACATCAGCTTTGTATTACAGTCTCAGTATTGTTCCACTTGCAGTTTGAACTCATGGTTGCTTATCGACTCCTCACTGCCTGATTGTTGTTTAGTTGCTAAATCATGTCCAGCTCTTTGAGACTCCATGAATTGCAGTATGCCAGGCTTCCCTGTCCTTCACTATCTCCTGAATTTACTCATGTCTGTTGAGTCAATAATGCCATCCAACCATCTCATCTGTCACCCCTTTCTACTTTTGCCCTCAATCTTTCCCAGCANCAGCTCTTTGAGACCCCATGAATTGCAGTATGCCAGGCTTCCCTGTCCTTCACTATCTCCTGAATTTACTCATGTCTGTTGAGTCAATAATGCCATCCAACCATCTCATCTGTCACCCCTTTCTACTTTTGCCCTCAATCTTTCCCAGCATCAGGGCCTTTACCAAGGAGTCAGCTGTTCATATCAGGTGGCTGAAGTATTGAGCTTTAGCATCAGTCCTTCCAATAAATATTCAGGGTTGATTTCCTTTAGGATTGACTGGTTTGATCCCCTTGCTGTCCATGGGACTCCCAAGAGTCCTCTCTTGCACTACAGTTTGAAAGCATCAATTCTTCAGCATTCAGCCTTCTTTATGGTCCAACTCTCACATCCATACATGACTACTGGAAAACCATAGGTGTGACTATACAGACCTTTGTCAGCAAAGTGATGTCTCTGCTTTTTAATATGCTGTCTAGGTTTGCCATAGCTTTTCTTCCAAGCAGCAAGCTTCTGTTAATTTCATGACTGCAGTCACTGCAGTGATTTTGGAGCCCAAGAAAATAAAATCTGTCCCTGTTTCCAGTTTTTCCCCATTTATTTGCCATGAAGTGATGAGACAGGATGCTATGATCTTCATTTTTTTAATGTTGAGTTTTAAGCCAGTTTTTTCACTCTCCTCTGTCACCTTCATCAAGAGGCTCTTTCGTTCCTCTTCACTTTCTGCCATTAAAGTGGTATCATCTGCATATCTGAGACTATTGATATTTCTCCAGGCAGTATTGATTCCAGCTTGTGCCTCATCCAGCCTGGCATTTCACGTGATGTACTCTGCATGTAAGTTAAATAAGCAGCGTGACAATATACAGCCTTTATATATTCCTTTCCCAGCTTTGAACCAGTCTGTTATTTCATGTCCAGTTCTAACTGTTGCTTCTTGTCCTGTATTCAGGTTTCTCAGGCGAAAGGTAGGGTGGTCTGATATTCTTGTCTGTTTAAGAATTTTCCAGTTTGTTGTGATCTGCACCATCAAAGGCTTTAGTGCAGTCAATGAAACAGATGTTTTTTGGAATTCCCTTGGTTTTTCTGTGATTCAGCAGATGTTGGCAGTTTGATCTCTGGTTCCTAAATCCAGCTTGTACATCTGGAAGTTCTCAGTTCATGTATTGCTGAAGCCTAGCTTGAAGGATTTTGAGCGTACTCTTGCTAGCATGTGAAATGAATGCAGTAGTACAATAATTTGAACATTCTTTGGGATTAGAATGAAAACTGACCTTTTTCAGTCCTGTGGCCACTAATGAATTTTCCAAATTTGCTGACACATTGCATGCAGCACTTTAGCAGCACCATCTTTTAGGATTAAGAGCTCAACTGGGAATTCCATCACCTCTGCTAGCTTTGTTTGTAGTCATGCTCCCTAAGGCCCACTTGACTTCACACTCCAGGATTCTGACTCTAGGTGAGTGACCAGACCATTGTGGTTATCTAGGTCGTTAAAACCTTTTTTGTACAGTTCTTTTGTGCATTCTTGCTACTCTTCTTAATCTCTTCTGCTTCCTTTAGATCCTTAATGTTTCTGTCCTTTATTGTGCCCAATATTGTATGAAATGTTTCCTTGGTATCCCCAGTTTTCTTAAAGAGATCTCTAGTCTTTCCCATTCTATTGTTTTCCTCTATTCCTTTGCATTGTTTGCTTATGAAAGCATTCTTATTTCTTCTTGCTATTCTCTGGAACTCTGCATTCAGCTGGGTATCTCTTTTTCTTTCTACTTTGCTTTTTATTTCTCTTCTTTTCTCAGCTATTTGTAAGGCCTCTTCAGACAACCATTTTTCCTTCTTGCATTTCTTTTTCTTGGGGATAGTCTTGGTCATCACCTGTACAATGTTAGGAACCTCCATCCATAATTCTTCAGGCACTCTCTCTACCAGATCGAGTTCCTTGAATCTATTCGTCACCTCCACTTAGAAGAGATTTGATTTAGGTCATACCTGAGTGGCCTAGCGGTTTTCCCTACTATATTCAGTTTGGGCCTGAATTTTGCAATAAGGAGCTGATGATCTGAGCCACAGTCTGCTCCTGGTCTTGTTTTTGCTGACTGTATAGAGCTTCTTCATCTTTGGCTGCAAAGAATATAATCAGTCTGATTTGGGCATCGATCATCTAGAGATCAATGTATGTAAAATCAATCTCACTTATTTTTCCCAGTTTGAAAAGCTCAAGATGATCTCTGATGTTCTTTCTTTTTCTTTCCACATCCACTTATTCACTTTCTCTTTACAGTGTCTCCTTGTCCCTTTCTTGCATCCCCTCTGCTAAAGCCATGCCTCAGGGAAGTCCAGGGGCAGGAATGTAAGGAGAAGGTCAGTACTTAGCTTGTCTTGCTCCTTTTCATCTTCACAATATGAAGGATATGGCAAACTGCAACATTTATATTTTATAATTGTCACTTTTCAGTTCAGAAACTTTGGATAGATGGCTGTTATTTTCCAGGCATTTAAGGTCGTCTACACAGTGTGGTGGGTGTGAAAGGCTCGACACACATCTCCCCTCCTCTCTCCCCTTTCTCTCTTTCTTTCTAGTTATTTTGAGGTATAATTGACAAATAAAATTGTAAGCTATATAAATACATTGTGGCAATTTGAAATACATTGTGAAAGAATTCTATCTATTTAATTAACATGTCCATCACTTCACATATTATTGGGGTTTTTTTTGGTATGAATATTTAAGTTCTATCTTAGCAAATTTCCATTATATAATAAAGTGTTGTCAACCATAGTCACTATGTTTCCATTAGATCCTCAGATCTTATTCATCTTCTAGTTGAAAGTTTGTCCTCTTTTATCAATTTCTCTCTATTCCCCCATCCCCCAGCCCGATAACCTCTTCTACTCTGAGTTTGATTTTTAGATTCCACATGTAAATGAAACCATGCTATATTTGGCCGTCTTTGGCTTATTTCATTTACTGTAATGCCCTGAATGTCCATCTATGTTGTTACAAATGGCAGGATTTCCTTCTTTCTCATAGCTGAATAATATTCCTGTGTGTATGTATACACATATTTAACATATCACATCTTCTTTGTCCATTTATCCATACATGGACACTTAGAGTGTTTCTGTGTCTTGGCTATGGTGACATGGGAGCATAGGTATCTCTTTAATATCCGATTTTTGTTTCCTTTGAATACATATCCAGAAGTGCAATTGCTGGATCATATGGTAGTTTCTATTTTTAATTATTTCACTGACCTCCAAACTGTTTTCCATAGTGACTGCACCAGTTTATGTTCCTACCAAGAATGCACAAGGATTCTCTTTTCTTAACATTCGTGTCAGCACACATCTCGTATAGTCTTGATAATAGCCATTCTAACAAATATGACATGATATCTTACTGTAATTTTGATTTGCACTTCCCTGATGATTAATGATGTTAATACCATTTCTAATACTGATTGACCTTCTGTAAATCTTTGTAAAAATATTCAGTTCCTCTGCCTATTTTTAAAATTGCATTTTTTGTTAGGCTATCAAGTTGTATGAGTTCTTTATATATTTTGGATATTAGCCCCTTACCAGATACATGATTTGCAAATATTCCCTTTCTGCAGGTTGCCTTTTCATTTGTTGGTGGTTTCTGTTGCTGTACGAAAGCACAAGTTTTTAAAATTTTTTTTAATTTTAAGTACTCATCATTTTCAGTATGCTTCTAACTCCAACCAGAAGATTTGACATCACTTGTGCAAAAACCATGTTTCCTATGCTTTTAGAATAGAGTAATTCCCCCAGCTTCATCTTTATTCCTCCTCGCTCATTCAAATTATAACTTTCCTTTACCTGCTTCATGGACAGTTTTTTAAAGATTCCAACATGGGATGATCTTACTTTCTCTGAATTTGTCTCTCTTGTGTTTTTATGTTTCATTTTAATTTATGTATATGTTTAGGTAGCATCATATATATCCTATGATATATATTTCTAAAGATGAAAAGGAAAATACGATGAAAATTCTCTATTCCAACCCTGCTGCCAGACAAATTCTTATGCCTAAAGGCAACCAATAACATTCTTGTGTATTCTTCCAGCCTGACTATATGTATATATATTCAAGTCAGTATTCAACCTACATATGTTTTTAATTTCTCAGCCAGTCATATGCTACATGTATTATGTTATACCTCACTTTTTGGTACTGAATGATATATGTTAGATATCCTTATCAATACATAAAGGGCTTCCCTTTTTAAGGTTGCATAATATTCTATTGATGGATACAATATGTTATGGAATAGACACTCCATCCTCTAAAGATAAACATTATTTTATTGTTTAAAGCTTATAACATTGTTAAATTCTCCCTTTTTAAATTCCCAACCAGAGGATGGGATTTGTGTTCCCCAAAGAAATTCTGTAACACAGTAGGTGTTCAAGAGAATTGATACGTAAACTTTTAACCACAGTTTCCCACAGTCAGGTATGGGATATACAATGAAAATGTCAAATAAAATTCTAGTATTTCATCAGTAGATCTGGTAAATTTTAAGAAGTACTTGGATAACTTAAACATTGCTTACATTTACTTTTTAATAGTAATTGGCTCAAATAATTCTTGGCAATATTTTTCCTAAGCTTTTACAAAGCCAAAATTTTGGCAAAGTTGTGTTAAAAGCTTAAAGATCAACAACTAAAATGTAGCGTGCATTACATAATGTATATAAATGAAATTCACTCCTGAATTGAAATTTTTTTATAACATCAGATGAAAATATTCAGGAAATTCAGCAAAGCATACAGTCATAATCGCTGTAGACATTTTATATCTGTTGTAACAATTTAGTTTAGAATTTGAAATTTTAAAAAGGCACTATTTTTACTGTCTGAAAGCCTAAAAGTAATACCAAGCTGGGAAAGATTACTGGAAAAAAATAAACGACAAAATAATTTCCAAGTCGGTGAAAATTTTGGATACATCCTTGTCCTATGATTTTTATTGTTTCGGTGGTAAAATAAACCACAAGGGTGCGCTGTTTAACAGAACTATAGCACTCTGATTTTCCCAGTCTTTTTCCCCAAAGCATCCTTTGAATAAAGCAGAAAGAAAATATTGGAAATAGTTACATTGTATTAGAAATAGCAAATGCTTATCTCTTGTGGGTGAACTACCAGGAAACAGAGCTAGAGAGAGAAATAACAGTAATGTGTAAGAAAGTGATTTATAGTTAGCACAGTTTTATTCATTTTGAGTTTTTATTTTAATGTTCTTTAGTAATCACTGATATTCTATTTGCCTTAGGCTTAGAGATAAGTCAGTCTGTCTGTAGCCTGGAAAAAATGTTGCTAACCTCACCTATTTTATACTTTTTGGCAGTCTATATTTAATAATTTGCCTCATTCCTCTAAGGCATTTCTCAGTACTGGCAAATTAAGGTATTTGGATAGTGATTTTGGAGCATCAACTGAAAATATTCACATCAAAGGCTGTTGATTTTCTGAGCTAATTTTGGCAACCAGTTGTGCAGCTTCCAAAGAGAACTCAGTGATGATCCTAGTTAGTAAAATAATTTATCCTAACCTTTTGGGGGAACATTCCTGCATCTAAAATTCTTTCTATCCATCTAAAGCATATATTTTAAAAGACTACATAGTTTACTGGCACTTCGACAGTGTCATTTTCCTTGAAAAGGTGAAATACCTTGTTTTCTATGGAAATGTTCATTTGGAAGAGAAAACTATCCAATTAGAAATTTTCTGGCAGTTTTACTTGGTTCTTTTAAAGCAATTTTTGAATATGATGCTGCTGCCTGAAGATGTGAAATGCCATTTGTGCAACAACATATGTAGGAGCTGGCCCATGCTGTCATTTTATGGACTAGATCACATGTATTACTGCATAAAATGCATATAATTTTTAAAATAAGGTTGTCCTTGGCTTCATACATGACGGAAGTCAGAAATGCAGTGATATTGACTTAAAAGTGACTTAGAGTTCTGGGACTGAAACTAAGTTCAGAAATCCAGTTTCTGACCCGTGTCTGCTGACCAAGTATCTGTGAAGAGCACATTTAATGAAATCAGCGGCCAAAGAACATCCTAGTATTATTGACAAGTTAACCTTTTATGCTTATTTTACATTTGAAGATGTGGAAGGAGAGTTGGACAGAAGCTGTAGTAATCTTGACCCACAGAATCCAAAGACTCTTTTGGAGAATTCTCCATTCATTTGGTGTAGCTTTGCTGCTTGGATGTATATGTATACAACAGAAAACTACTTTTCACTGCTACTAGCATGACATCTCATTTTCTTTAGGATATTGACTTTTGGCTGGAAACATAACAAGGAATGCTTTTGACTGGGCATTTCACTTGGTCTCATTTTGCTTTCTGCTGCAGACAAACACTCAAATGTTGAGAAACTGAAATTCTTTGCCATATAGTCTTATGCAACTGAAATATAATACCTAGAGTGTTAGTTTTTTAACAGCTGATTTGTTTTTTTTTTAAATACTTGACATTTTTCATCTTTTACCCAATTTCGTCTTTTAATATTTATCATGCTTTACAAACAGATGAGAGATTGTCATACATTTATGAAATGTGCAAGCATATATTTGGTCTTGCTTCACTTAATGAGTTTAATCTAGTCATTTTATGCAGAGTCATTAAGGTTGGTGTAATAGAGCATATAATTTTTCAGAAATATACCCCTTTCTAATTTTTTTCTCCAGGTTATCTCATAACATTTGATTTTCACCTCCACTTGCCACTTATGATATAGAAAGTGGACCACACATATAATTCTCCAATTGCCTAGGAACAGTGGTTGCCATGGCATTTTCAGCTTGATATACAGTATACAGCTGTCTGTACTTCCAAAAATATGACTTGTTTCATTCAGTAGAGAAATGTACCAGCACAATAAAATATTTAATATGCTTCCTCTTTTAAGGTTTTCCCAGATATAAGACATACTTTGCATTGTACTTTTCATCAGATCTTGAAAGGGTCATAATCACACAAGGGCAGAAATAATGACTAATGTTTATATAACATTTGCTTATTTCAGACAAAGCTCACTTTATTCATTTAATGCTCATGACATTCCTCTGAGCAATTACTTTTTAAGTTTCTGCCAGCTTTACCTCTGACCTAAATGCAAAGAACTAAGCACATTATAAAGTTGCTAAATTTTAAAGAACAGTACTATTCAAAGAACAATAGTTCATTTGTAGAATTAGTGGGGATTTCACTTCCTTATCTAGTTTGCCTCTCTAAAGTACATATTCTGAGTTAATACAATATCATTGTGGGACTGACTACCCTGGTGGTCCAGTGGTTACGACTCTGCCTTCCAATGCAGGGAGCACAGGTTCAATCTTTGATCCAGGAACTAAGGTCTTGCATGCTGCAGGGTACAGCCAAAGCTTTTTTTTAAAGTATCATAGAAAATAATCAGTGATAGGGGTCTTCCTTTACAAGTTCTTGTAAGACAAAGCTTTCTTAGCCTTTCTATCACTGTGATATTTGGGACCACATAGTTCTAAAGGCATGCCTTTCTCTGGTCAGTCAGTCAGTCTAGTCGCTCAGT
>SJYW01032872.1:42460-52956 GCA_006410735.1 Raphicerus campestris | reverse complement strand
CCCATGAATCGCAGCACGCCAGGCCTCCCTGTCCATCACCAACTCCCAGAGTTCACTCAAACTCACGTCCATCGAGTCCGTGATGCCATCCAGCCATCTCATCCTCTCTTGTCCCCTTCTCCTGCCCTCAGTCCCTCCCAGCATCAGAGTCTTTTCCAATGAGTCAACTCTTCGCATGAGGTGGCCAAAGTACTAAAGTTTCAGCTTTAGCATCATTTCTTCCAAAGAAATCCCAGGGCTGATCTCCTTCAGAATGGACTGGTTGGATCTCCTTGCAATCCAAGGGACTCTCAAGAGTCTTCTCCAACACCACAGTTCAAATGCATCAATTCTTCGGCGCTCAGCCTTCTTCACAGTCCAACTCTCACATCCATACATGACCACTGGAAAAACCATAGCCTTGACTAGACAGACCTTTGTTGGCAAAGTAATGTCTCTGCTTTTCAATATGCTATCTAGGTTGGTCATAACTTTTCTTGGGGTGGAGAGGAGCTGGCCCCTTTCCTGGAGCTTCAGTAAATAAAAAGGTGGGGCATTTGGATAATGCCAGCCGTACAGTCTGAACTCTCTTCTGGGATAAACTGAGTTGGTCCTAGTTTGTTCCCTTGATTGCTCCTTTACTCTGGGAGAGACCCTAATTCGGTTACCTGTAGAGAGTTCTCCTGCTGTGCCTATAGACATCCCTCTGTCTTGATCACTATGACCACAGAGAACCATAGTTACCACTGTCCTCTTTTTAACTTGATCCTGATCTCTGCTTTCTCCTGGTTCATCTTGTCTTTTTTCATTCAAGATATACTACTTAGGCCCATATCTTCAGGCATTTAAAAAATGTTATAAATAAGGGATTACCACTAATAAGACTTGACTACATACTTTCTCAAAGTATTAGAGGGTTGATAAAATGGAAGCAGATTGCCTGAGGGACAGAAATGTAAAACCCTTGCAAGAACAGGTCTAACACAGGTTGTAACATTTGTGTTTTACTTTTATTCTGATATGTGTGGAGAGGGCTGGAAACAAGTATTTTGTGGCAGAAGAAACCCTAGCCTGGCTTGAGAGAGACTCTCGGATCTGCCAGAAGTCTCATATTCTCCTTTGTTTTGGGGTTATTTTTTCTCATTGTCTTCATCATCTTCTACCTTGAAGGACAAGACACTGAACTTTGTGGCTTGGGTTTCTCCTCTGTAGAATAAGGTTTTGTAACAAAATTTCCAAAAGTCTTTTTCAACTCTAGTATTATTTGTTAATATAATATATATTATATATTATAATATATAATATATATAATAATAATAATAAAACTCTAGTTTTTTGTTAAAGTTGTTGTCATTTAAAATCGGGCTTTAACAAATGAAAGTGCTCTGTTGTAGGGCTCTTTGATTCAGTCAGTGTTACACTAGACAGTGTTATCTAGTCTTGGTATTTACTCATCTAAAGATTTTTGAACTCTGAAGAAAGATAGCAAAATAAATCATGGGCTAACAGATCTTTCACCCTGAACTCTTGATTGTAACACAAAAAGCCAACACATGTGTTCTGGGCATCCCTTAAAAGAGGCTGAAGGTAATAAAATTTGAGGAAGGTTTGTTCAGATTAATGAGTCCGTTAACCAGACAACACAGATGTTATCATTGACTAACAGTGAGTTTTCCACTGTTATGCCAGAAAATTTGGAAAACTCAGCAGTGGCCACAGGACTGGAAAAGGTCAGTTTTCATTCCAATCCCAAAGAAAGGCAATGCAGAAGAATGCTCAAACTACCGCACAGTTGCACTCATCTCACACGCTGGCAAAGTAATGCTCAAAATTCTCCAAGTGAGGCTTCAACAGTACATGAACTGAGAACTTCGAGATGTTCAAGCTGGATTTAGAAAAGGCAGAGGAACCAGAGATCAAATTACCAACATCTATTAGATCATTGAAAAAGCAAGAGAGTTCCAGAAAAACATGTACTTCTGTTTTATTGACTATGCGAAAGCCTGTGACTGTGTGGATCACAACAAACTGTGGAAAACTCTCAAGAGATGGGAATACCAGACCACCTAACCTGCCTCTTAAGAAATCTGTATGCAGGTCAGGAAACAACAGCTAGAACTGGACATGAAAAAACAGACTGGTTCCAAATAGGGAAAGGAGTACTTCAAGGCTGTATATTGTCACCCTGCTTATTTAACTTCTATCCAGAATACATCATGAGAAAGGCTGGGCTGGAAGAAGCACAAGCTGGAATCAAGATTGCAGGGAGAAAAATCAGTAACCTCANAGTCCGTTAACCAGACAACACAGATGTTATCATTGACTAACAGTGAGTTCTCCACTGTTATGCCAGAAAATTTGGAAAACCCAGCAGTGGCCACAGGACTGGAAAAGGTCAGTTTTCATTCCAATCCCAAAGAAAGGCAATGCAGAAGAATGCTCAAACTACCGCACAGTTGCACTCATCTCACACGCTGGCAAAGTAATGCTCAAAATTCTCCAAGTGAGGCTTCAACAGTACATGAACTGAGAACTTCGAGATGTTCAAGCTGGATTTAGAAAAGGCAGAGGAACCAGAGATCAAATTACCAACATCTATTAGATCATTGAAAAAGCAAGAGAGTTCCAGAAAAACATGTACTTCTGTTTTATTGACTATGCGAAAGCCTGTGACTGTGTGGATCACAACAAACTGTGGAAAACTCTCAAGAGATGGGAATACCAGACCACCTAACCTGCCTCTTAAGAAATCTGTATGCAGGTCAGGAAACAACAGCTAGAACTGGACATGAAAAAACAGACTGGTTCCAAATAGGGAAAGGAGTACTTCAAGGCTGTATATTGTCACCCTGCTTATTTAACTTCTATCCAGAATACATCATGAGAAAGGCTGGGCTGGAAGAAGCACAAGCTGGAATCAAGATTGCAGGGAGAAAAATCAGTAACCTCAGATATGCAGATGACACCACCTTTATGGCAGAAAGCAAAGAAAAACTAAAGAGCCTCTTGATGAATGTGAAAGAGAAGAGTGAAAAAGTTGGCTTAAAACTCAACATTCAGAAAACTAAGATCATGGTATCTGGTCCCATCACTTCACTTCCCATCACTACATGGCAAATAGACGAGGAAACAGTGACAGACTTTATCTTTTGGGGCTCCAAAATCACTGCAGATGGTGATTGCAACCACGAAATTAAAAGACGCTTGCTCCTTGGAAGAAAAGCTATGACCAACCTAGATAGCATATTAAAAAGCAGAGACATTGCTTTGCCAACATAGGTCCATCTAGTCAAAGCTATGGTTTTTCCAGTAGTCATGTATGGATATGAGAGTTGGACTATAAAGAAAGCTGAGCGCCAAAGAATTGATGCTTTTGAACTATGGTGTTGGAGAAGACTCTTGAGAGTCCCCTGGACTACAAGGAGATCAAACCAGCCCATCCTAAAGGAAATTAGTCCTGAATGTTCATTGGAGGGACTCATGCTGAAACTGAAACTCCAGTACTTTGGCCATCTGATACAAAGAACTGACTCATTTGAAAAGACCTTGATGCTAGGAAAGATTGAAGATGGGAGGAGAAGGGGACGACAGAGGATGAGATGGTTGAATGGCATCACCAACTCAATGGACATGAGTTTGAGTAAACTCTGGGAGTTGGTGATGGACAGGGAGACGTGTCGTGCTGTAGTCCATGGGGTCACAAAGAGTTGGACAGGACTGAGTGATGGAACTGAACAGTGAGTTAAAAACTAGATGATTCTAAGACAAATGCTTTGGTAGGCTTGGCCACTCCGAATCCTCTGAAGAGATTTAACTTGTTAGTAACTCTAAAAGTCACAAGTGAAAGGTGGTGGTAGTTATTAGACACCTGTAAGTGGATCCAGCTCTAATCTCATTGCTACCTCTTGTAGAATTTATTTCAGGGGATTGATAGAAACAGTATTAAAATTAGCAGAATGGATGCCTTCTTATATAGTGTGGATTTGAGAGCTCCAGGCTCTGAGACTGCTTCCCTATTTCTCCTTTCCCTAATTATAGTTGTCTGATACCTGGTATATCCCTTCTATTTCTTATACTCCTTCACTGATATGACTTTTAAAAATGTAAGTTGACTAAAGCAAGCTTAGACTTTCAGTGCTATCAACGAAGGATCTTAAAACAGGATTACAGAGAGAATAAAAAAAACAGAATATATAAGTTCTAAATGTTTAGGAGTCTTGACAAAGTGCAGCCCAAGGGGGCAAAGGGTATAGAAAAAGCAGGATTCAAGGCAGCAAAGTAAACTTGCTCTAGGCCCACCAAATGTAGCATGCTGTGTGAAAAATCGTCATATAAGAAACTGGCATGTATGCGTTCATCCAGTACAAGTCAAAGCTTGTGTGCATTTGTCTGTGTGAGTGTATGCAGGTATAAGGTAAATGTTGGACAACAATATTTCTAGGAGGTAACCGTATTTACTGAGATTTACAGTGATGTTTCTTTTGTGTTTTTTTCCTCATCAACATATGCACTGTTTGAATCTCATGGGAGATTGTGCTAACTTTATGATCAAATCAATAATAAAACTAATTTATTTGTAATAAGAAAAACCTCCCTTCAAAGCTTTGCCTATTTTGAAATTCAATAGAACATCTTATACTTCTATATTACATTCACTCTGGTATAATAATTACATTTAAAGTTTAACAAAATTGATCTGTTGCTTACGTTGTCAAAGTATTTTAGAATTCTATCAAGAGTTAAGAGTTAGGAATTCCCTGGCGGTCCAGGGGTTAGGACTCCATGTTTTCACTGTGGAGTTCAGTTGTTGGTCAGCGAACTAAGGTCCTGAAAGTCATGGTTCTGGCTTAAAAACAAAAAAAGTTAAAGCATGACCTTCAGTTAAATGGAAATTTAGTCATTAGGATAGGAATGATTAATCCATAGTAAATTAAGAAAACCTAATGTCAATTATAAGGTATTATAATATTTTACAGCATTTATTGAGAATGCCCAAATTGGAGAAGGATAATGGGAATCTGTGCTTAAAGAAGAAAAGAAAATTATATGAGTTTTAAGACAGTTTTAAGAGATTGCTTAAGTTCTCTCTACCCCAACCCCACCGTACATGGAAAATCGTATTATAAACAAACTAAAATCCAAAAGCTTCTAATAGAAACACTTAACAATGTCATTGAAGTTGAATCACTGTATTTCCATCCTTTGATTTAGTCTTTTTATTTTCCTAATTGTATTCTTCTCTTTTAACCAGGATATATTGATTTCAATGATCCACATCAGGTAATTCAACTGTGATTAATAAGTAATTTAATAACTACTACAGTTCTAGTACTAAGTGAACCTATTGAATGGCATTCAACTCTGTTTTCTTCAGCTTAATTTACTTTTATTTTGAACCAGTGAATTCTTATCTGGATGTGAATTATGAGGGATTAACTATCTGGCATGGTTTTCAGCTTGACCTTGTCACTTTCATTAGTGAATTCTGTTTATGCAGTAATTTTTTTTCACAGACAATAAAATTCAGTGATGTACGTTACTGTAGTAATGTAGAGGTTGTAGTAGAGGTGTGGTTTTTGCTGAAGGCAGGCAGACTTAGTGACTCTAACTAAAATAAATAATTGGAGATTTCTAATCATTAACCATTAACCAAAGCATTTTTCCCATAGTAGGAAGAAACCTCTCTGTTTTCTTGTTTTGTAAATCCTCTGGACTTAAATATAATATGATTTCAGCTCCTTTTGGAGAAGGAAATGGCAATCCACTCCAGTACTCTTGCCTGGAAGATCTCATGGACAGAGGAGCCTGGTGGGTTGCAGTCCATGAGGTCACGAAAAGTTGGACACAACTGAGCAACTTCACTTTCGCTTTTCACTTTCATGCATTGGAGAAGGAAATGGCAACCCACTCCAGTGTTCTTGCCTGGAGAATCCCACGGACGGGGGAGCCTGGTGGGCTGCCATCTATGGGGTCGTTCAGAGTCGGACACGACTGAAGTGACTTAGCAGCAGCAACAGCAGCAACTCCTTTTAAAAATTTCCATCATAATTTGAACAAACGAAATGTACCTTGGCTAGCTGGTAAAAACTAAAGACAGTTCTAAGCAGTTCTTTTATTTTAAATGTTTGCACTAAATGTATGAAATATTTCAGATTTATATACTTGAATACACCCCCCTCACTAAGATTTAACACACTGGTATTAAACGTTTAGCTTTCATTAAACTCCTTTAACGTATGCTGAAGGTATGATGAAGCTGCCTGAAGTGACTTAAGGTGGACTTCTACACACAGTGGAATTGGTTTGTGCAGTGAGCTAAGCACAATTTCCTGCAGTTGTTTGAGGTTGAGTACAACTGAGACTGACTCTAGTAGGACTCCCACCACCCCCAGCACTAAAGAAAGGACCAGTCTTAAAGACCTCCTTTTACCTATACTTTTTACTCTGACCCCTAATTATAACTATCATTTGCTTGTTTACATTTTCACGTCTTGAAAATAGGCAAATTACTTGTTGTAACACGAGCTGCTATTTGTGGAGCAGGTTCCCTGTACCAGCACTCGGTGCCTGACACAGGTCATGTCACGTGAGCATCCAGCCCCAGGGAAGCAGGCATTGTTACTTTTCCCACTTTGTGGAGGAGGAGGCAGAAGGTTGCAGGGACAGTAGATGTTATGCTCTCCTGGTGCAAGCCCTGGTATTGACTCCAAAGCTCCTGTGTTTGGTAACCATTACATCGCCTCTCTTCCAGCTTGCAAACCCTCTATAAACTTCTCTCCAATTAAACAGATTCACACTCAACGTCCTGGGTAGCTCAACCCTGATGAAAGAAAGAGAACTACTGGGAGTCGATTAAGGAGCATATTCCTGAAGTGCACAGAACAAAATGGGGCTTAAGAATACACAATGCCCTTCCTCACCCTTTTTTATTTTTTTAATATTTTATATAGGAACTCATGATGTGTTTACTTAAATAACTGCATTAGTTTAGTCTGTCTACTTTTTAGAAAGCTAGTGTACTGGATCTGTTATTCTACAAGTATCCCAAGGTACATGCCAGTTTTCTTGGCTACAATCTATTTAGAAATACCTAGATCTTCTACCTTAAATGCCCTTTCTTTTTCTGCAGGTTTTTACCCAAGAGAAATGTTTTCCTATAGGATCCAGGGGTTCCTTCATTTTAATCTTAATAGTGATATTTTAATTAACATGGAATAAGTCCAAGTTTGATTTTCTCTTGGCTGCTGCTTAGCTGATTAAAATTCTTTTCTAATAGCCTCTAAACACACACACACACAAATTTAAAAACTCTTGTGGCTCTCTCTTATAGGACAACAAAAAATGTATATTAAGCTATTCTTTGAATGCTAATATCATTCATATCTCAGAATGAAAGTAATATTCCCATCACTAAATGAGGCTTACTCTTTAAACACATCATTCTTAGTCCTTAAAAAATCCTGCCTGGCCCATCTTACAGCATTTGTTAAGTTTGCATTTTTGTCATCAATTTAGTGAGCTCTTATCATTAATTATAGCATGGAATCTAGTGATATAGTTAACATAAGCTGACCTGGTCACACGCAGTGATGATCATGTTCTCTTCAAAGCTCTTTGTTCTTAAGTCTGTATGAGCCATGTCCTAGTCTAGAAACACAAGTCCGTTTGCTTTCATTACACACTCGTACAATAGAGGAAGGGGG
This sequence comes from Raphicerus campestris, assembly GCA_006410735.1. Taxonomy (NCBI): domain Eukaryota; kingdom Metazoa; phylum Chordata; class Mammalia; order Artiodactyla; family Bovidae; genus Raphicerus; species Raphicerus campestris. The sequence continues at coordinate 45,274 of SJYW01032872.1, read as the reverse complement.
TATACCTTACAGAACAGGGTTATAAAACATGTGCTCCCCGCAAGACATTCATGGCTTTGCCCTTCTAACATGCATTCCCTCAACTGTCTTCACAAATGCTATTAAAAATAGTTTAACATTTGTGATGTGGAAATGTGTATATTTTGACAAATTTTAAATTATTTATCCAAAGAAATATAAATATCCTGTACAAAAAAAAGTTAGCTTATTTTAAGACCTCTAGGATGATAAATGAAATACATGAGTTTATTTTTGCTCTGTCTTTGAGTTATTATGTCCATATAAATTTGTGAATCTCTGTATATACATTTCTCCCTTTTTTAAAATTTCTGTGCTATCTGCTTTATTATAATCAAATTTTAAGATCTCTAACTCTTAAACAGATATAATTGTCTGAGAAATTCATGTTGTGACTGCTTTTGTCAGGTCATAGAAAAGACCAATAAATGACTGTGGCTGGGAACTTGATCTGAAGGGGAACACAAGTTGTTTTCAGATGACATGAAAGCAATCAGTCCAGAGATGGGAAACATGGTGTCAGCACAGGATTAGGAGGACCAGACGCAGCCATGGCTTCATGCATTCACCAATTACTTCCTGATCACCTGCTGTTTCTACTGATAAATGTTAGGTCTATGATAGGAATGAGGCATACTTGAATAGGGTTTTACAGCAGTAATCTCATCAAGAAATAAAATGACATTTTTACTGCTTTTGACATTTTAGATCAATGTTTCAAAAAGTGAAGTGCTGCATTGTTTTTGGAGAATTTTTGGCCATCTTCCTAACCATCCCTAAATTTGTTACTTTTATAAGATGGCAAGTGAACATTTCCAAACACAGACACATCATCATAAGAAGGGTTTTATTTAAACTTTATGTTCTACTCAAAATGATATTTAAATACTGCTGATTCATCACTATGTTCCTTTCTCATCTCTTATCATCAAGGGCCTTTCTCCTAATTATTTAAAGGTCCAAGCAGCATATGGATGAGGACCCACCCATATGCCCATCCAGTTGAGGTGTGTCGGGATGGGGGGTGACCCTCTGATTTAAGCAGAATTGGCTTTAGTGACCCAGAATCAAAATCTGGGTTTGGGTGGCATGCTTTAACTCATTTCATGCTGGATTTTGGAGACGTCTAAAGTGTTCTGTAGAAGGGACCAGAGTAATGAGAGGAGAGGAGATTGGTGTTGCAGCTATTTATCACCTGGTACAGAAGTCTAATGTTCCAGTTACTGATAAGGTCAGCCTGGTGCCACCCTGTCTGACCCCTTGGTAAGATGACTTAACCTTAGTGAGAGGTGTGTTCCGCCAGGTGCCTGCCACTGGGGACCAGACTCTGCTCTGTCCCTATGAGATGGTCTGCCTTCCACTTTGGGGCCTAACAGAGCAAGCAGTGACAACAGCTGACTCAAAATTTTCTCTGGGAGGGCAGGCTTTCTTCCTTCTGTGACAGAAGTATGACAGTATTTCAAAAGAGTAAATTTGCTGAACTTTTTGTGGTGTGTAGCAAAACATAATGACTAATAAACATCTTATGNTTTCCAAACACAGACACATCATCATAAGAAGGGTTTTATTTAAACTTTATGTTCTACTCAAAATGATATTTAAATACTGCTGATTCATCACTATGTTCCTTTCTCATCTCTTATCATCCAGGGCCTTTCTCCTAATTATTTAAAGGTCCAAGCAGCATATGGATGAGGACCCACCCATATGCCCATCCAGTTGAGGTGTGTCGGGATGGGGGGTGACCCTCTGATTTAAGCAGAATTGGCTTTAGTGACCCAGAATCAAAATCTGGGTTTGGGTGGCAGGCTTTAACTCATTTCATGCTGGATTTTGGAGACGTCTAAAGTGTTCTGTAGAAGGGACCAGAGTAATGAGAGGAGAGGAGATTGGTGTTGCAGCTATTTATCACCTGGTACAGAAGTCTAATGTTCCAGTTACTGATAAGGTCAGCCTGGTGCCACCCTGTCTGACCCCTTGGTAAGATGACTTAACCTTAGTGAGAGGTGTGTTCCGCCAGGTGCCTGCCACTGGGGACCAGACTCTGCTCTGTCCCTATGAGATGGTCTGCCTTCCACTTTGGGGCCTAACAGAGCAAGCAGTGACAACAGCTGACTCAAAATTTTCTCTGGGAGGGCAGGCTTTCTTCCTTCTGTGACAGAAGTATGACAGTATTTCAAAAGAGTAAATTTGCTGAACTTTTTGTGGTGTGTAGCAAAACATAATGACTAATAAACATCTTATGAAATAGACTGCTTTCCTTAGCTGTACTTACCTTGTCTCATAAGATTGGAATGGCCTAAGCTTTACATACTCTCCAAGTTTATCAAGAGCCTTTATTTACAAATGAAGAAGGCAATTTTTGGTTCATTTCTCTCATTCATTCGACAAATATTTATCGAGAAACTTCTATGAGCCAGACATTGTTCTGGAGATACAGCAGTGAGCAAAACAGGAAAAATCATCCTTACCCCAAGAGTCAAACCTGGTGGAAGCAACAATAAACAAGGTAAACAGGCCAATCCTGTAGTCTGTTAGAGAAAGATTAACCACTGACAGTAAATATCCCAGGTGGCACTACTGGTAAAGAACCCACCTGCCAATGCAGAATACGCAAGAGATGTGGGTTCAATCCCTGAGTTGGGAAGACCCCCTGGAGTAGGAAATGGCAACCCACCACAATTTTCTTGCCTGGAGAATCCCATGGACAGAGGAGCCTGGAAGGCTATGGTCCATAGGGTTGCAAAGAGTCAGACATGACTGAATCGACTTAGCACAAGCACACAAGCACATAAA
>SJYW01032872.1:5176-42360 GCA_006410735.1 Raphicerus campestris | reverse complement strand
GTGGGTGGGGGGAGGGAGTCAAGGAGGAGCTCACTGAGAAGTGATACTTGAGAAATGACCTGAAGAATATGAAAGGGTAAGATGGTAAGTTACAAAAAGAGCATTCCAGGGATAGGGAACAGCAAGGGCAACCATCCTGAGGTGGGAACACTCCTTCTGGCACATTCGAGGAGAAGCGCGAAGGCCAGTGTGGCTCACTCTGCTCCACACTTGGAGAAGGAGGTCAGAAAGATCTAGGTGCTGGGTCATTGATAGCCTTAGGAGGCATTACAAGGACTTTGGCTTTTCTGTATCACTTGGGAAATTATTAGGGGGTTTTGAAAAAAGTGCTTTCACCTGATTTTTTTTTTTTAAGGTTTATTTACAGCTGTGCTCCGTCTTCAGTTGCTGCATATGGGCCTTTTCCAGTTGGGCTGAGTGTGGGCTTCTCATTGCAGTGGTCCTCTTATCTCAGAGCATGGGTTCTAGGCACATGGGCTTTGGTAGCTGTGGCACATGCGTTCAGTAGTTGCAGTCCATGGGCTCTCGAGCACTGGTTCAGTAGTTGTGGCACTCAGGCTTAGCTGTTCCCTGTCATGTGGGATCTTCCCAGATCAGGGACTGAACTGGTGTCTTCTGCTTTGACCAGGCAGATTCTTTACCATTGAGTCTCCAGGGAAGCCCCTTGATTNTCAGGCTTAGCTGTTCCCTGGCATGTGGGATCTTCCCAGATCAGGGACTGAACTGGTGTCTTCTGCTTTGACCAGGCAGATTCTTTACCATTGAGTCTCCAGGGAAGCCCCTTGATTTTTGTCTTAACAGGTGCCTTCGCTGCTATGTTGCAGAAGGACTGTAGGGAAGCAGTGTGGAAGGAGCAATCCAGGGAGAAGGTTCTTAGTGGTGACTCAGACTCTGGTAGCAGTCGAACTGGCTGAGCCAACAGGATGGACTTGATGTGCAGTGTGAGAGACAGGGGATAAGGAAGCATGACTCCACAAGTTCTGGCCTAAACAAATCGAAGAATGACTTGCTTTTTACTGAAACAGGGAAGACTGTGAGAACAGGATTATTTTTAATGGGGGAGATGAAAGGAGGGATTATCAGGATCTTAGTTTTAGACATGCTGAGTTTGAAATGAGCTTTGACACTAAGTGAAGATCAGACAGAGGTCCAGGAATGGAGACATAGTTTGGAATCACCAACATATAAATAATACAGAAATTAAATAATATAAATATTTATATAAATAAATACAGAAAATGTATATACAAGGTCCAAGACTTGTAAATAATATAAATAATACAGAAAACCTAGAGATAGTGGAGATTACTAAGAGTGAGCATAGATATTAAAGAGAATATGACCAAGGACTAGATGAAAAGGACCCACACAGAAATAAAAGTTCATGTATGCAGAATAAGGATATAGTATCCTGGATGTAAGAAAAAGACTTTAGAGGATGGTCAGCTATGTAATGCTGCTAATATGTCCAATAAATGAGCTCATAGGAAGAACTGACTCATTGGAAAAGACCCTGATGCTATGAGGGATTAGGGGCAGGAGGAGAAGGGGACGACAGAGGATGAGATGGCTGGATGGCATCACCGACTCAATGGACAGGAGTTTGGGTGAACTCCGGGAGTTGGTGATGGACAGGGAGGCCTNGAAAAGACCCTGATTCTATGAGGGATTAGGGGCAGGAGGAGAAGGGGACGACAGAGGATGAGATGGCTGGATGGCATCACCGACTCAATGGACAGGAGTTTGGGTGAACTCCGGGAGTTGGTGATGGACAGGGAGGCCTGCTGTGCTGCGATTCATGGGTTCGCAAAGAGTCGGACACGACTGAGCAACTGAACTGAAATGAAGTAACCTCTGGTTTGTCAGGGAGGAGGTCATTGATGACTTGCAGAGTATAAAGTAAAAACAGTTTTCTACCAATGTAGGGAAAACCCAGTTCCTTCCTACTATGAGTCTTCCCTGAGTCTTCTCTGCTTCTCACACAAAACATTTTACTTCTGCTCACCAAATGTGTGGAGGTTTTCCCCCACACCATCAAGCAATTTTTAGACACCAGCATTCAACTCCCATGGACAGAAGAGCCTGGTAGGCTACAATCGGTGGGGTCGCTAAGAGTTGGACACGACTGAGCAACTTCACTTTCACTTTCATGCATTGGAGAAGGAAATGGCAACTCACTCCAGTGTTCTTGCCTGGAGAATACCAGGGATAGTGGAGCCTGGTGGGCTGCCGTCTATGGGGTCACACAGAGTCAGATACGACTGAAGTGATTTAGCAGCAGCAGCAGCAGCATTCAACTCACTTCTGACCCACCTACCCAGAGACAGCATGATTCCATAGGATAAAGGGCTCCATCCCACAAGCCTGCCGTCCCTTCCCATACATACTTCTGACACCAGTCATAAGCCCTGACCAACCAGCTGTTGATTATAGGTTCCAGTGACCCTCTTCTTGAACTTTAGATACCATTCCCAAGTCCAAGTTGTTACCTATACTTCTGACCGACTAGCTATAAACCAGGGGTTCCTTCGACCTCTTCTCAGATTTAATTAATTAAGAGATGATTCTAGTGTTCTTGTCACTTAGGAAGGTTCAAGGGTTTTAGGAGCTCTGTGCCAGCAACAGGGACAGAGACCTTTATGTTTTTCTATTAGCTCACAGAATTCAGGGAAACACTTGCCTATATTTACCTGTTTTTTAAGGGATATGATAGAGGATATAGGTGAACATGTAGATGGAAGAGACATATAGGACAAAGTATGTGGGAAGAGGCATGGAGCTTGCAACGACCTGCCCAGGTATTGCACTCTCCTAGCAGCTCCACATGAGCATCAACCCGGAAGCCCTCTGAACTCCATACTTTTGTGATTTCATGGCAGCCTCAGCACACAGGCATGATCAGTCATTAACTCCATTTTCAGCCCTTCTCCTTTCTCAAGACAGTGAGGGCAGGGCTGAAAATTTCAGGCTTCTAATTGTGACTTCCCCATGACAAGCCCTCATTCAGGAGGCCTCCAGAGTTGCCTCATTACAACAAAAGATACTCCTATCACCCAGGAAACTGCAAGGTTTCAGGAGCTCTGTGTCAGGAACCAGAGTCCAAGACCAATATTAGAACAAGAGATGATTCTAGTGTTCTTGTCACTTAGGAAAGTTCAAGGGTTTTAGGAGCTCTGTGCCAGCAACAGGGACAGAGACCTTTATGTTTTTCTATTATCTCACAGACAGGAATAGTTTTAATGGATCAAAGATTGAGAGAAGTCTGATTGGAGGGGTTCAAGTGGCAGATGAGAAATGGGAGAAAAAAATTATGAATAACTCTTTTAAGCAGGTTTGTTGTAAAGGGCAAGAGCAAGATGACATGGCAGGGGGCCAGGAGGCACTGGCCAGCCTGCTGACAGTCACATGCTGTGAGTGTGAGAGTCAGCTGTGTATAGAGTCAAGGACCTCAGATGACCTTGCTTTTGGTAAACATATAGATTTTTGAAATGTTTGTCATTGATGTATTGTGCTAAAAAGAGAAAGATCAAGCCAGTCTCAATGTACAAATATTCTTCCCTTTTTCACTTCTGACTTTACTCCAGTAGTTTCCTCTAGATTTTTCTTTGGAAGCTAGTTTTTATGAGTCACGTACATTTTAATTAGTTGTTTATATGCCTGCCTCCCATTCTAGCCTGACTTTCTTGAGAAGGACCATGTTTTATTTTTCTTTACATATCCGTTTCTGGCACATGGCAGATACTCTGTAAATGCTTTCTGACTGTTAAGCTCCATGTTGGCATGTGATGTGTTGGAATGGAAAGGTCAGTGTCTTTCTAAAGCCTGCTGTTCATTTTTGAATGGAGATTCCATTTGGTTGTTTTGTTTTCTATAGAGTTCCTATGGAGCAGGCAGGGTGAGGACGGGTTCTCTGCAGCTCAGCAGCACATCTGCTGGGAATTCATCTTTGAAAAGGACAAAGCGAAAAGCACCTTCCCCGCCCTCGAAAACAGTCCTGCTGCAAAGCGATGAGAACAGTCATGTGACTGGTAATGTTAATTTTCCCATTAACATTACATTTGTGCTGTGTTTTCTTTAGACAACAGAGATGTTATAAATCATGTATTTTTATTAAATAATAGTACTTAAACTTAACTTTTAATTGATTTTATTAGCAATACTTAGATAGCCCCTGATTATTCTCACCACCTTTGAAAAATCTGCACCTAACAAAGTGTAAAACTGTACAGCTCCATGATCCTAAAATGAGCATATTATAATTTATGAGTCTATTAAGAAGATACTGCCTTTCCAGGACTGACTACATGTAGGATTGGGAATCTAACCAGATTTAGCTGTATCAGAGCTAGACAAGTAAAGTTGTTTCTAACGAGGTTAGGGCTATCTCTGAATTATATAAACGTCACTAAGTTAAGCTAGTAAGGAATTGTTTCATTGGTGAATGTGACCTGCCTTATAAGTTATGTCTCTTCTGTCCTCTAGCCACGCAGTCAGTACCTGCAGTTCCTACCGACAGTGGTGTGGAAGTGAGCTCTTCTGAGGGCCTGTCCAGCCCAGGTATGACACCTGTTCCTCATCTTGTAATCACTGAGAAAGAACTTCCAGTAGAGCTGGGGAATGAAGTTAGAAGCTATTTGTAATACTCTGTACATGAAGGAGATACAGATACTTTGACTCCATTTCCCACCAGGGAGGGGCTTCCCTGGTAGCTCAGTTGGTAGAGTCCGCCCACAGTGCACGAGATATGGGATCAATCTCTGGTTGGGAAGATCAGAGAAGGAAATGGCAACTCATTCCAGTATTCTTGCCTGGAAAATTCCATGGACAGAGGAGCCTGGTGGCTATAGTACATGGGGTCACAAAGAGTCGGATATGACTGAGTGGCTAACACCCACATCATACAGTATNTTGTCACTTAGGAAAGTTCAAGGGTTTTAGGAGCTCTGTGCCAGCAACAGGGACAGAGACCTTTATGTTTTTCTATTATCTCACAGACAGGAATAGTTTTAATGGATCAAAGATTGAGAGAAGTCTGATTGGAGGGGTTCAAGTGGCAGATGAGAAATGGGAGAAAAAAATTATGAATAACTCTTTTAAGCAGGTTTGTTGTAAAGGGCAAGAGCAAGATGACATGGCAGGGGGCCAGGAGGCACTGGCCAGCCTGCTGACAGTCACATGCTGTGAGTGTGAGAGTCAGCTGTGTATAGAGTCAAGGACCTCAGATGACCTTGCTTTTGGTAAACATATAGATTTTTGAAATGTTTGTCATTGATGTATTGTGCTAAAAAGAGAAAGATCAAGCCAGTCTCAATGTACAAATATTCTTCCCTTTTTCACTTCTGACTTTACTCCAGTAGTTTCCTCTAGATTTTTCTTTGGAAGCTAGTTTTTATGAGTCACGTACATTTTAATTAGTTGTTTATATGCCTGCCTCCCATTCTAGCCTGACTTTCTTGAGAAGGACCATGTTTTATTTTTCTTTACATATCCGTTTCTGGCACATGGCAGATACTCTGTAAATGCTTTCTGACTGTTAAGCTCCATGTTGGCATGTGATGTGTTGGAATGGAAAGGTCAGTGTCTTTCTAAAGCCTGCTGTTCATTTTTGAATGGAGATTCCATTTGGTTGTTTTGTTTTCTATAGAGTTCCTATGGAGCAGGCAGGGTGAGGACGGGTTCTCTGCAGCTCAGCAGCACATCTGCTGGGAATTCATCTTTGAAAAGGACAAAGCGAAAAGCACCTTCCCCGCCCTCGAAAACAGTCCTGCTGCAAAGCGATGAGAACAGTCATGTGACTGGTAATGTTAATTTTCCCATTAACATTACATTTGTGCTGTGTTTTCTTTAGACAACAGAGATGTTATAAATCATGTATTTTTATTAAATAATAGTACTTAAGCTTAACTTTTAATTGATTTTATTAGCAATACTTAGATAGCCCCTGATTATTCTCACCACCTTTGAAAAATCTGCACCTAACAAAGTGTAAAACTGTACAGCTCCATGATCCTAAAATGAGCATATTATAATTTATGAGTCTATTAAGAAGATACTGCCTTTCCAGGACTGACTACATGTAGGATTGGGAATCTAACCAGATTTAGCTGTATCAGAGCTAGACAAGTAAAGTGGTTTCTAACGAGGTTAGGGCTATCTCTGAATTATATAAACGTCACTAAGTTAAGCTAGTAAGGAATTGTTTCATTGGTGAATGTGACCTGCCTTATAAGTTATGTCTCTTCTGTCCTCTAGCCACGCAGTCAGTACCTGCAGTTCCTACCGACAGTGGTGTGGAAGTGAGCTCTTCTGAGGGCCTGTCCAGCCCAGGTATGACACCTGTTCCTCATCTTGTAATCACTGAGAAAGAACTTCCAGTAGAGCTGGGGAATGAAGTTAGAAGCTATTTGTAATACTCTGTACATGAAGGAGATACAGATACTTTGACTCCATTTCCCACCAGGGAGGGGCTTCCCTGGTAGCTCAGTTGGTAGAGTCCGCCCACAGTGCACGAGATATGGGATCAATCTCTGGTTGGGAAGATCAGAGAAGGAAATGGCAACTCATTCCAGTATTCTTGCCTGGAAAATTCCATGGACAGAGGAGCCTGGTGGCTATAGTACATGGGGTCACAAACAGTCAGATATGACTGAGTGGCTAACACCCACATCATACAGTATGAAATGAAAAATATTCCTCTCCTGAGCTCAGAGCATGAAATACAGCAATCAGAATTTTAATTCTGTGATGATACCCTGAGTATTTTTCCTATAGGTCTCCTGCTTTTCCTTATGCAATGTCAGGTTGCCATTTATTAATCTTCTCCCCCAGAGGAACAACACATCTTAGTTAGGAATGTACCTTGGTGTGTTCAGAAGACTTATATAAAGGTATAAGGTATCATTCTTTATTCAGCTCTCACAGGTGTGAATTCATAGTGTCCTAATCTAATGATAAAAATTTACTATGAACTATTTATTGTTATATGGTTTTATTTTGAATTTTCTCTAAATAAGTAAAATTCCAGTTAAAAAAAAAATTTCAGCCTAATACTAGTTTCTAATATTTTAAATAACAGCTATTTAGTAGCTATTATAGGTATGATAAAATTTCTTCTTCCTTAGGCTTAGTTAGATATAAATGAAAATGATAAAAATAGACTGTTACTATGTCAGTACTTTAACATGGAGATAATTTGATAGGTATAAAAATTGCTTAATATAACTACTTAATTTTTATAATTGATGTTCACAAATACAGAAAAACTCAGGAGTACCCAAGTGTTCCTGAATCATTAATCCTTAGGTGATCCTTAGGAATTTAAGATTTTGACATAGAATTCTCCTTTCCTCTGTGATTAAAAACATTATCATAGGTAACTAGTAATGCTTGTTCTCAAGTCTTACCCAGAGTACTATCAATAACACTATTCTGTTTCACATGGAAATTTATTAAATAATATCAAACTATATAAATGAAATCAGAGGATTTCTAAAGTATTAGAGAAAAGTGGCTGCTCTTTGAACTCTGCTTCATAGCTCTTTCTCCTTCTGGTCCTTCCCCCCTCCCCCCTCATTTCTCTCTTAGTTAATGCATGGCTAATTGTGAGGTGACAAATATAATTTCTTCCAAAATGCTTCTCGATCTCTGCTTGCTTAATTCTGTTTTCTAAGTGCCATCACCACCGATTTTACTTCTTTGGCAGAAGCCTCCCTCGGCCCTGGGAGTGAACGGTGCACTGTGTCCCAGCTGCCCGCCGAAGCCCCTGTCTCGGCGTGCCCTGGATCGCCTGAGGCTGCTGCCACATCTCTGCCCTGTAAGTTACCTGGCCTTTCTTCAGTCTCTAAAAATGAAAGTGAAAACAACTCATGTAACAACCACAATAGTGTCCGATACAGTGAACATTTTTCTGAATAAATAAGTTTTTTTTTAAAGTTCACAAGAATAGGTTTAATCTAATACAATTCTGTTTTAGCAAAGGGTAGTGGTTCTCAAACAATTTTGCCCTTTTGACTATTTCCAGGAAAAATATACAAGATGTCCCAAAAGGCTTAGTGAANTAAATGAGTTTTTTTTTAAAGTTCACAAGAATAGGTTTAATCTAATACAATTCTGTTTTAGCAAAGGGTAGTGGTTCTCAAACAATTTTGCCCTTTTGACTATTTCCAGGAAAAATATACAAGATGTCCCAAAAGGCTTAGTGAAATTTTAAGCTTTAATAACATAAGATGCTACAAACTAAGTTTATTTGAATTTCTTTTACACAATTGAATTTTGTGAATTTTAAATATTTTAAATTTTATTTTTGTTTCAATTTTGTAACCTTTAGAAGGATTGAAAAAATTATGATAAATAGATTCAAATTATAGAAAGCTAAGTAAATATAAAAGAAATTTCAATAATTATACTTTCAAATGATATTTTTGTAATTTTTTTTTAACACACTTTGGGAGTTGTTGTATCTTCAAACTACACTAAAGCTTTGGATATTCTGTTCTTTGAAAGTGAATTATCTTCCCTTAGAATGTATGAAGCTGAAATATGATAGTTGTGATATAACATCTGTGAAAAGTGTTAATTGTTCACAATCCCCACCTCATTTTGTTATAGTCATTGTTGTTGTAGTTCTAAAATTTGGTCATTTGACCAAACTTGATTTAATATTTTTTAAAGCTTGGGAAAATCTGTACTAATCAAATAACAAAGTGTGAAAGTGTTCTTGATTAGAATTTTTTTAAAAGAATCACAGCCTTTTCTAAGACTTTTAATGACAGGAATGCATTTATTTAAGAAAGCCTACATAATGCTTGGGCTTCCCAGTAGCACAGTGGTGAATCTGTCACCGTCTCCTGTAGGAGACGCAGGGTTCAATCCCTGGGTTGGGAAGATCTCCCTGGAGTAGCAAATGGCAACTCATTCCAGTATTCTTGCCTGGTGAATTTTATGGACAGAGGAGCCTGGTGGGCTACAGTTCATGGGCTCACAAAAAGTCAGACACAACTGAGCATGCACACATACAGTGCTTATAACTACTAAATTTAAGTAGCTCAGACGGTAAAGTGTCTGCCTGCAACACGGGAGACCTGGGTTTGATCCCTGGGTCTGGAAGATCCCCTGCAGAAGGAAATGGCAACCCATTCCAGTACTCTTGCCTGGAAAATCCCATGGATTGAGGAGCCTGGTGGGCTACAGTCCATGGGGTAGCAAAGAGTTGGACATGACTGAGTGACTTCACTTCATAAAACCCCAGAAAAATAATTTGAAAAGACTTTTGAAACATGTGACTCATTCTTCATACTTTTGGACCAGTTTCTCAGTGAGGACCTCATGCTTAAAATTGTGTATCTGTATAAAATACTTGTGATTGTGAAAAGAGAAATAGGGAGAAAGATGAATAATTTGCTAAATATTACCTCAGTTAACTTCAAAAGAGCTTAACATATATCAAGGAGCCACTTGCATCTAAACTATAATGGCCATTAAGTTTTCCTGGATACATTTTTAAAATTATGTAAATATGCTCTTACTATATAGATGTCATATCTATATAGTTACTTTAAAGGCATAATATTGTACACTGGCATCAAAATAACTATTTCATGTCACGATAAAGACTTGTATGTGTAAGTATGTGCACATATTTATAAGTTTACTTAAAGTCAAATTATTTTTTCTTAGTAATCTACTTTTCAGTTTATTACAAAAATGTTAAAATTCCCCATATTTATTAAATATCACAAATCACATACTACTCTGTCTATATGCTTAAAGATAAATACATTTTAAGTATTTCAAATATTCTTCAAATATATTAAACTTTTTGTTAAATTTTGTAGATGTGCAGATCACTACAATTCAATGCTATACTACTTTTTTTCCCTCCCTCAACTGGGGAAAATTAAACTTTGTTCAGCTGCTATTGTGTAGGTGGAAGTACTGAATTATATTCAAATAAGCAGAGATCCCAAACCTCATTTGTTGGTTTAAATATACTTTCAGAAGTAGTGTGGACACTAACCACTTAGGATGGCTCCTTGTCTTTTACCCTGTTGGCCATTTGTTGTTAGAACTAAGAAATAATAATAAAACCATTTTTATTCTACAAAATATTAACCACAGCTATTGAAAAGAATCACACACACACACACACACGTATTGATATGGGACAACCTTTAAGATACAGTTTAGTGGAGAAAGAAAAGTTAAAAACATCAGATACAGAATGCTTCCATTTATATTAAATAAACCAACAAGAAAAAGAGAATGAAATGTATGTGTATCTGCTTAAAAGGTATATGCTCATTACACTTTGATAATATAAAGAAAAGAAGACTTAATGGAAGTTGCCTGAGAATCAAACTCAATAGGAATTAAAATCAATTTTAATAGCATAATGCTTATTCTATTATTATCTTAAAAATTATACTAAGCATCTAAGTAAGTGGCTTTTAACCTTGGTTACACACTAGAATCACCCAAAGAATCTTAAAAATTCTTGGTCCTGTCCTTCAGAGATTCCAGTTTAACAGATGTACAGTAGAGGTGAGCATCAGTATTTTTCAAGGATGCTCAGACAGTTCTCAATAGTAGTACTGATAACTACTGAGTCAAACTTTGTAATTACACTTGTGAATTGAAGTGAAGTCGCTGAGTCATGTCCGACTCTTTGCGACTCCATGGACTGTAGCCTACCAGGCTCCTCAGTCCATGGGATTTTCCAGGCAAGAATACTGGAGTGGGTTGCCATTTCCTTCTCTAGGGGAACTTCCTGACCCAGGGATCGAACCTGGGTCTCCCTCATTGTAGGCAGACACTTTACCGTCTGAGCCACAATTACACTTGTAGACTATCTAAAAATTTGTGTTATTTTTGTTTACATTTAATGCTATTGGTCTAGGTAAAAGTCATTTAAATTGAAAGATACATTCTCAAATATATAACTTGAAGTTTATAAGCTTAACCATTTTTTCTACCACAAAGAAAACCTAGAGCGATAGCATATTATTTTTAGAAATGCATGTCTGAGATAATCTGATTATACATTAACATAATTATTCACCATTAGACAAGTATTTTACTATTAGCTTTGAATCAGAATTTAAAAGAGTCCAGCTAATTATTATTTAAAAAATTCCTTCCTTGCCAGAATTGCATTGGATGAGACAAATTAATATTTAGGATTATATCTTTATTTCTTTGTAGCTGGAATAAGCTCTGATTATAGCCTTGAAGAGATAGATGAAAAGGAAGAACTGAGTGAAATGCCTAAAGATGAGGCTGAAAATACTTCTCTGAAGTCACAAGACATTCCTACTGTATCTACTGATATAATAAATACACTGAAAAATGATCCTGACTCAGCCCCTGGCAATGCTACTGGAGAGTCCTCACAAAACTCCAAAGAAGAAAAACAAGAAACTAGAAATACAGATGAACAGTGAGTAGTCTGTATGCCAGAAGTGGTGGCGGTGCTTTGTTTAACTGATAGTAGTCTTCTGAAATACAGAAATGATATTTTAATCGCAAGTGAAGACATTTCTTTAATTTATACTTTATCCCTTTTACCATCATTAAAAAAATTTTATTCATAGATTATCTATTTACATGTGGTTGGTTTTAAATAAAATCAAATCCAATGGTTTTGGTGTCCCTGTGGCAGATAGATCACAACATGTAGTTATTTTATATGAATATTAGCATTTTTGTTTGTGTTGTCTGTTACCTGTTTGACCTAAATAAAATATTTAATCTCAATTTGTACCAAATACTCCCAAAGAACTTTTACTGACTGGTTTATAAAACAATTCTGCCTATTAGAATATGATGTTAAGCCACTAATCATTTTTACAGTCAATTTTGTGAAGCAGAGAATGCACTTTCCCCTTGGTTCTAGAAATAGAAAGTCATCATAAAGTACACTTACGTTCTGTTAGAAATACCACGCTATGAATAAAGATGAAATCAAGAACGTAAAATAAACCATTTTATAAAAGTTTGACTATAATTTGCATGAGATTGTCTCCAAATTAAACTCCTCTATCATTAAAAAAAAAAAAAAAACCCAGTGAAGTTAATTCACATTCTGACTTGCCACAAGGTGACCTTGCCAGATGTAAGGGAAATGTCTATGAAAGTAAATTTCATTAGCTCCTTTTTCTTTCAAAGATAATAATTGATAATAAGAAAAAGATACTCTCTTGGGGAAACTGTCCATCTTACCAAGCTTCTAATATCTTGCTTTGTTACAGGGCCACATATAAAAGCTAATGTTTCATCGCACCATTTCCTCTCAGCTTTATTTTTTCTTTGCTATTAAATTTCCAGTATTTGGCAGAAAAAGATGATTGTTCCAGTCTATCTGTCTTTGGAAAGTATTGCCTGTTTTATTATTGTGAGTGTGTGTTTGAATAGTATCATATATAGCATACAATATCATTTTTACAGAAGGCCACACATTGTGGTATATAATTCAAGCGACAAAGAGACGGTAGTTGACAGTGTAAGAAACTTGAAGTCACTGGACCCAAACCAAGAGAAAGGTGAGTTCTGTAAGCATTAATAACTAACACTTTCATAGCACATATTATATGCCAACGACCTTTCTTAAACACTTTATATTAGCTCATTTAATCTTGTATATTAACTCATTAATGGGTATTGTTACTTTAGTCCCATTTTACAGATGATTGATCCACAAAGATATTACATAACTCACCTGAGGTCCCACAGTAAATGGTAGACCTGATTTGAACTCAGGCAGTATGTGTTCAATATGTGTTGATTCCAAAATTTGCTTCTCACTACCATGTCTTATGATGTTGTTGTTAAATCTTAGAGGTTATCTAACTTAGCTCTGAATCTTACCGACGTGCACACTTATGATTTACTTCTTTTTCCTTCTACTGACTCCCTAGCTCAAGCCTATTTTATTTCATAGTCAAGTTGATATACCTTGGGTAAAACTTGTCTGCCTGATATTGCAGGCTCAAGCCATCTAATCATGTAATAAAGTTTACCAGGATTTCCCACTCCTCCCCCCATACCTCCAAATCAAGATAGTTTATTCTTTCTCATGGCATATATAGTTCACTCAGTTCTATCATTAGGCCTATGGTTATTTTATTATTCTTTGTCTGGAAAATAATCTTCACCCATTCAACTATTATCCAAATTCTGCCACTTATTCTGTTGCTTGACTGCTGGAAGCCATGTAGTTCTGTGTCTTGACTACTTGATTAGATTGGACAGTCTTCGATCAGAGAAATTATATCTGATACTTTTTTCAATTCCTTATGGAACCTAGCAGAATACTGAGATAACAGTTAAAATATATAGTTAGGATTGAATTTCAGAAAAAAGAAACTATACAAATCAGAATTGCAGTGAATACACAATGGTATTTTAAGGGGATATGAAGGAAATGGCTTATTCTCAAGTCCAATCTATTATGTTAGTACATAAAACTAGATTAAGATTCATAGAAAACATAGATATATATGCTGTTGCTGCTAAGTCACGTCAGTTGTGCCCGACTCTGTGCAACCCCATGGACAGCAGCCCGCGAGGCTCCCGTCCCTGGGATTCTGCAGGCAAGAATACTGGAGTGGGTTGCCATTTCCTTCTCCACATGAAAGTGAAAAGTGAAAGTGAAGTCACTCAGTTGTGTCCGACTCTTCGCAACCCCATGGGCTGTAGCCTACCAGGCTCCCCTGTCCATGGGATTTCCCAGGCAAGTGTACTAGAGTGGAGTGCCATTGCCTTCTCTGGAGATATATAGATACGTATATAAATTCAATAGGTATTGGATTGTCCCAATGTCACAGACAAGACAGACAGATGTTTATAGATATGACACTTTTTATATGTGGTATGTGCTGGTTAATTTGAATATGAATGTCTTTGATTCATTTTCCTATGGACAATAACTTCCTGAGATACATTTTTTTCTTCTTGACGTAGCTTTTTAACAACATATATTATGGCAATAGCATTTCTATTGAGAAGATGTGATTTAAAACCTGCTTACTGTTTAAAATCATAGTAAAATTAAATCATTTTTGCAAAGATCTGGGTATCATATTAGTGTTAGGGTCCCAAGTACATTTCTGTAATGTACTTATTTTAATTTGCACTTGATTTACAATGACCACTGTCAACTCTGGGTGGTTTTTAAAATGATTTGTTATCCTTAGAACTAATTTTATTCTGCTTTTCTCCTTTTTCCTTTAAACCTAAACTGTGCACTTATCTAAATGATCCTTTCATCAGGTGGCTGATGTTCGTGTCAGTTTTGAGTAGGGGAAAGTATAGTATAGTACAAAATATACCTTCTCCCTCTACTGGCCATTTCTGAAAAATAGCCTGTCTATTCATTGACATTTTGTTTGCATTATCAGCAGATATGTAGCAGGATAGACAAGCTAATAAATTCAGTAGTGATTCTAGGCCTGAAAAACACTGAAATTTTTGAAATTTTGGTGAGAAATTCAGTAGATAATGGTGAAGTAATTATAATCCACAGAAAATGTGAAGTTCTAAAACCAATAAATTAGGATTTATTATAGGGAATTTCATTTTTAAAATATATTTTTATAATGATTTACCTTCTTTTAGAAAGTGTTTCCATTCTGTAACTGGGATATATCTATATTCAGTGGAAAATGAGAAATAAGCAAGAGAAAAGGAAATACATTTAGGCTCCTTTTTTTTCTTTTCATTTTCCACAGAGGATCCATTTTATAGTTTAGACAGTGAACTTGATCTTATAGGTGAAAGTGAGTGATTATAAAACTATAGAGAAATACTTGACATTCTTTCACAATTTGATTTCCAAGGCCCACATTTCACTTGTGCTGTGCAAACTGTCATATCTGAAAGGAGAGGCCACCAAGGATTTTGAAGAAGAGGGCGAGCTGGTTATTCGGAAGAAATGATTCTTCATGGTACTTGACTAGAGGAGGACAGTATATATGAATCACTTGGCTCAGTCATAAGCCTTTGTTTCCTTCCAGATGCCTCATTCCAACTCTTTGCCATCATGTTGTTGGCTGGCAACTGTTGCTTCATTAACCTAGACACTGGCAAATGATTTTTGTTTTCAGGAGGTCTGAATTAAAATTAAGAGGAAACATAGTATTGGGAGAGGGAAGTTTGTTTTCTCTACCTGGATTCTGACATGAGAAAAATAAAGTTATCTTTTCTCACAGAGAAAAAAATAAAAACCCACATGGTTGCTTTTAATAGTTGAAACCACCCATATTGTGACTGAAAACAAGATCCTCTAAAATTATTTGGCAAGGACACCTAATTAGTCAGACAATGAACTTAGGTTGCTTTTATTTCAGCTCTTAAAGGTAAGGTTTTGTGGTCTGTCATAAGTAAAACTGATAACATTAAAAGGGAAACAATCCTAACAAATGCTAAGTATGAAATATAAATACACTAGGGATTATAGAAAAGACAGAATCAAAATAGAAAACAACAGAACAAAACATTTTTTAAAATTTGTCAGTATCTTTTTGTCATTCTTAACAATGACTGAAATATGGTCTTTACTTAAAATCATAGCTATCTTCTATGAGTACTTGTTTTGGGCAATACGGTATCCTAATAAGCATGTTACTATTACATAAATGATATATAATATATAGGTTTGTTTTTGACATCTGAGGCTCAAATGGGGTAACATGATGTGGCCCATACAGATTGTAATTAGTCAAGCTGGATTCCTGACTCAGGTCTCTATGATCCCAAAGTCCATGCCACTTTCTCTGTATGCCATTACCTGTATAATTACTGTATAATTGGTGAGCTAAATATTTATCTGTAGAACTCAAACCAACCTGTTCACTTTAGGGGCGGGTGGGTACTGGAAACTTGCACTTTTCTATTTTTTTCATCTATTTTATATTTTTTCTCTCAGTAGATCAACATGAAATAATTGTTCCAACAAACACAGAAAATAATATGAAAAATGGAGTAAGGAGAACAGAAATCAATGTAGCAGGTGTTGCCAAAAATAGCAACATGGACATAGAAGTTGACAGACTATCAAATTTTCAGGCATATAAAACTGATACTGCTGGATGTTACAAAGAAAATCATCTTGCTGTTTCATCAGCACCAGATCAAAACCTGATTCAAGCCAGTGCAGAAAAGACAAAAACGCAAGATGCAGCAATTCAGACAATCCCTTCCTGTGACAGTTTTGATGGGGATCAGCAAGATCATAATTTGTCTGACGTCAAAGTTGATGAAAGTGTGCAAACTTCAAGTAACAACAAATCAACTCAACACTTATCTTTGAACCCACAAGATTCTATAGATATCTCGGGAGAATTCAGGAGTCAGGGCCCCCTTGTTGTACATACAGAAGAGCAACTCACCATAAAAGATCCAACTAGTGCTCGTGGTAATGACAGTCTTTTGCCTCCTGTAGACGGAACTGATAAAAATTCAACAGCTTCTTATGTAAAGAATTATCCATTTTACAGACAAGATTATAATCCCAAGCCAAAACCTTCAAATGAAATTACAAGAGAGTACATACCCAAAATTGGGATGACTACTTATAAAATAGTGCCTCCGCGATCCCTAGAAATATCCAAAGATTGGGAATCGGAAACCATAGGGTATAAAAATGATCAGGAGATACATACTTCAGGGAAAAAGGACACTTATGAGAATGTGAAAGAAACTACAGTCCAAACAGAACATCTCCTCATTTCTGAAAGCCCAAAGGAGTCACAAGCAGACCTGAAATCAAAGCCTACCCTGAGAACAGAGCATCAGACGCACAGTGANTGAAGTAATTATAATCCACAGAAAATGTGAAGTTCTAAAACCAATAAATTAGGATTTATTATAGGGAATTTCATTTTTAAAATATATTTTTATAATGATTTACCTTCTTTTAGAAAGTGTTTCCATTCTGTAACTGGGATATATCTATATTCAGTGGAAAATGAGAAATAAGCAAGAGAAAAGGAAATACATTTAGGCTCCTTTTTTTTCTTTTCATTTTCCACAGAGGATCCATTTTATAGTTTAGACAGTGAACTTGATCTTATAGGTGAAAGTGAGTGATTATAAAACTATAGAGAAATACTTGACATTCTTTCACAATTTGATTTCCAAGGCCCACATTTCACTTGTGCTGTGCAAACTGTCATATCTGAAAGGAGAGGCCACCAAGGATTTTGAAGAAGAGGGCTAGCTGGTTATTTGGAAGAAATGATTCTTCATGGTACTTGACTAGAGGAGGACAGTATATATGAATCACTTGGCTCAGTCATAAGCCTTTGTTTCCTTCCAGATGCCCATCATGTTGTTGGCTGGCAACTGCTGCTTCATTAACCTAGACACTGGCAAATGATTTTTGTTTTCAGGAGGTCTGAATTAAAATTAAGAGGAAACATAGTATTGGGAGAGGGAAGTTTGTTTTCTCTACCTGGATTCTGACATGAGAAAAATAAAGTTATCTTTTCTCACAGAGAAAAAAATAAAAACCCACATGGTTGCTTTTAATATAGTTGAAACCACCCATATTGTGACTGAAAACAAGATCCTCTAAAATTGTTTGGCAAGGACACCTAATTAGTCAGACAATGAACTTAGGTTGCTTTTATTTCAGCTCTTAAAGGTAAGGTTTTGTGGTCTGTCATAAGTAAAACTGATAACATTAAAAGGGAAACAATCCTAACAAATGCTAAGTATGAAATATAAATACACTAGGGATTATAGAAAAGACAGAATCAAAATAGAAAACAACAGAACAAAACATTTTTTAAAATTTGTCAGTATCTTTTTGTCATTCTTAACAATGAAATATGGTCTTTACTTAAAATCATAGCTATCTTCTATGAGTACTTGTTTTGGGCAATATGGTATCCTAATAAGCATGTTACTATTACATAAATGATATATAATACATAGGTTTGTTTTTGACATCTGAGGCTCAAACGGGGTAATATGATGTGGCCCATACAGATTATAATTAGTCAAGCTGGATTCCTGACTCAGGTCTCTATGACCCCAAAGTCCATGCCACTTTCTCTGTATGCCATTACCTGTATAATTACTGTATAATTGGTGAGCTAAATATTTATCTGTAGAACTCAAACCAACCTGTTCACTTTAGGGGCGGGTGGGTACTGGAAACTTGCACTTTTCTATTTTTTTCATCTATTTTATATTTTTTCTCTCAGTAGATCAACATGAAATAATTGTTCCAACAAACACAGAAAATAATATGAAAAATGGAGTAAGGAGAACAGAAATCAATGTAGCAGGTGTTGCCAAAAATAACAACGTGGACATAGAAGTTGTCAGACCATCAAGTTTTCAGGCATATAAAACTGATACTGCTGGATGTTACAAAGAAAATCTTGCTGTTTCATCAGCACCGGATCAAAACCTGATTCAAGCCAGTGCAGAAAAGACAAAAACGCAAGATGCAGCAATTCAGACAATCCCTTCCTGTGACAGTTTTGATGGGGATCAGCAAGATCATAATTTATCTGACGTCAAAGTTGATGAAAGTGTGCAAACTTCAAGTAACAACAAATCAACTCAACACTTATCTTTGAGCCCACAAGATTCTATAGATATTTCGGGAGAATTCAGGAGTCAGGGCCCCCTTGTTGTACATACAGAAGAGCAACTCACCATAAAAGATCCAACTAGTGCTCGTGGTAATGACAGTCTTTTGCCTCCTGTAGACGGAACTGATAAAAATTCAACAGCTTCTTATGTAAAGAATTATCCATTTTACAGACAAGATTATAATCCCAAGCCAAAACCTTCAAATGAAATTACAAGAGAGTACATACCCAAAATTGGGATGACTACTTATAAAATAGTGCCTCCGCGATCCCTAGAAATATCCAAAGATTGGGAATCGGAAACCATAGGGTATAAAAATGATCAGGAGATACATACTTCAGGGAAAAAGGACACTTATGAGAATGTGAAAGAAACTACAGTCCAAACAGAACATCTCCTCATTTCTGAAAGCCCAAAGGAGTCACAAGCAGACCTGAAATCAAAGCCTACCCTGAGAACAGAGCATCAGACGCACAGTGATGAGAGCTTTACCCGCAACAGAACCGTGAATCCTCTGAAACCTCCGAGAATGACGAGTGACACTGGCACGGCTCCTTTTGCGCCAAAATTGGAAGATATAAACAATATTTTGGAGTCAAAATTTAAATCGCGGGTTCCAAATCCCCACTCCAAACCAAGTGCTTTTTTCTTGCAGATGCAAAAAAGAGTTTCAGATCACTATGTGACATCTGCAGCTGCCAAGAGTGTTCAAGCTGCCTCTAATCCTGCTCCAAAGGAATTAATAAAGAAAGAGGTGGAAAGAGATACAGTACCTCCTCCAGAGCCAGCTCTTTCTCCCTTAAGTAAAACTACTCCATCTCTCTCACAGCCACACGTTCAAAACATTGATGATGACAGCAATCAGAAACCTACTGAAACCTCTCCTTCTCCTCTGGCCTCTCCACCGCCGCCTCCACCTCCTCCTCCTCCCGTGGCCTCCCCGCTTACCCCTCCTCCCGTGGCCTCCCCCCTCCCCTCTCCTCCCGTGGCCTCCCCGCTTCCCCCCCCTCCTGTTGCCTCCCACCCTGTTCCCCTGCCCAAGAGTCAGTTAGCAACACTGAATCTGAAAACTCTGAAAACTTTTGGTGCCCCACGACCATTCTCCAGCTCTGCTCCTTCACCATTTGCCCTCGCTGTGGTGAAACGGTCACAGTCTTTCAGCAAAAGCCCTACAGAGTCATGCAGTGAGGAGGTCAAGGGTGCCTCTGCCAGAACTCCAACTGATACAGAGAAAGGGAAGATTCCTTCTGTAAATACATCTGGGAACATGCCACAACTAGCTGTGAGTGATAAGGTAAATGTAACCTTTTAGAAAATAGGGGATTTTTATACAACATGACTTAAATGGGTTTAACAGGCATGTGTGTTACTTAATTCATAATCTGCAATCAAGACGCTGTAGGGGAAAAAAATGAGTAGTAATGCATAGAATCTGATTATTTACTCTCAGTCATTACAATTCATATAATTTAATCAGATATTACTATAAGGTCATTATATAATCACCTCATTAGCAAATATTTAAAGTTTCTTTGCTCATACATTTGTATACTATACTATAGTTCTGACTAGTTTTCGGTGTTTTGCTTATCACAGTTTCTTGAAAACTTTCCTGGATATTCTGGTTTATTTTCTTCTCCAATTCTCCATAATAGCAAAATAAATTAATTATATAAAAACATAAAACATATCTCAGCTCTGCACTTTGTCATATACACTCAACCTGAGCTTACCAAATATTGTTAAATAAAATTTAAATTAAAATCAGTTTATATATGTAATTTTATTTTTTAATATAAACTTATTTTAATTGGAGGCTAATTGCTTTATAATATTGTAGTGGTTTTTGCCATACATCAACATGAATCCACCATGAATGTACACGTGTTTCCCACCTGAACCCTCCTCCCACTTCCCTCCCCAAACCATCCCTCTGGGTCATCCCAGTGCACCAAGCATCCTTGTATCCTGCATCGAACCTAGACTGGCAATTCATTTCACATATGATATTATGCATGTTTTTCAGTTCCATTCTCCCAAATCATCCCAACCTCTCCCTCTCCCACAGAGTCCAAAAGACTGTTCTATACATGTGNCACCAAGCATCCTGTATCGCACCTGGACTGGCAATTCATTTCACATATGATATTATGCATGTTTTTCAATGCCATTCTCCCAAATCATCCCAACCTCTCCCTCTCCCACAGAGTCCAAAAGACTGTTCTATACATGTGTCTCTTTTGCTGTCTTGCATACAGGGTTATCATCACCCTTTTTCTAAATTCCATATGTATACATTAGTATACTGTATTGGTGTTTTTCTTTCTGGCTTACTACTCTGTACAATAGGCTCCAGTTTCATCCACCTCATTAGAACTAATTCAAATGTATTCTTTTCTTTTTAATGGCTGAGTAACATCCCATTGTGTATATGTACCACAGCTTTCTTATCCATTTGTCTGCTGATGGACATCTAGGTTGCTTCCATGTCCTGGCTATTATAAACAGTGCTGCAATGAACATTGAAGTACACGTGTCTCTCAATTCTGGTTTCCTCAGGGTGTATGCCCAGCAGTGGGATTGCTAGGTCATATGGCAGTTCTATTTCCAGTTTTTTTAAGGAATCTCCACACTGTTCTCCTTAGTGGCTGTACTAGTTTGCATTCCCACCAACAGTGTAAGAAGATTCCCTTTTCTCCACCACCCTCTCCAGCATTTATTGGTTGTAGACTTTTGGATAGCACCCATTCTGCCTGGCGTGAAATGGTACCTCACTGTGGTTTTGATTTGCATTTCTCTGATAATGAGTGATGTTGAGCATGGTTTCATGTGTTTGTTAGCCATCTGTATGTCTGGAGAAATGTCTGTTTAGTTCTTTGGCCCATTTTTTGATTAGGTTGTTTATTTTTCTGGAATTGAGTTGTAGGAGTTGCTTGTATATTTTTGAGATTAATTCTTTGTCAGTTGCTTCTTTTGCTATTATTTTCTCCCATTCTGAAGGCTGTCTTTTCATCTTGCTTATAGTTTACTTTGTTGTGCAGAAGCTTTTAATTTTAATTAGGTCTCATTTATTTTTACTTTTATTTCCAGTATTCTGGGAGGTGGGTCTTTGAGGATCCTGCTGTAATTTATGTCAGAGTGTTTTGCCTATGTTCTCCTCTAAGAGTTTTATAGTTTCTGGTCTTATGTTTAAATCTTTAATCCATTTTGAGTTTGTTTTTGTGTATGGTGTTAGAAAGTGTTCTAGTTCCATTCTTTTACAAGTGGTTAACCAGTTTTTCTACCACCACTTGTTAAAGAGATTGTCTTTTCTCCATTGTATATTCTTGTCTCCTTCGTCAAAGATAAGGTGTCCATAGGTGTGTGGATTTATCTCTGGCCTTTCTATTTTGTTCCATTGATCTATATTCCTGTCTTATGCCAGTACCAGTATTCCTGTCTTGATGATTGTGGTTTTGTAGTAGAGCCTGAAGTCAGGCAGGTTGATTCCTCCAGTTCCATTCTTTCTCAAGATTGCTTTGGCTATTCGAGGTTTTTTGTAATTCCATACAAATTGTGAAATTATTTGTTCTAGCTCTGTGAAAAATACTGTTTCCTGTTTTGTTAATGTCAACATTCCATTTATATGTATGTTGACAAAAATATCACTTAACCACCATCTAATCTTCAGTTCAGTTCAGTTGCGTCCAACTCTCTGTGACCCCAAGAACTGCAGCATGTCAGGCCTCCCTGTCCATCACCAACTCCTGGAGTTCACTCAGAATCACGTCCATCGAGTTGGTGATGCCATCCAGCCATCTCATGCTCGGTTGTCCCCTTCTCCTCCTGCCCCCAATCCCTCCCACTATTAGTCTTTTCCAATGAGTCAGCTCTTTGCATGAGGTGGCCAAAGTATTGGAGTTTCAGCATCAGTCCTTCCAATGAACACCCAGGACTGATCTCCAAATGGACTGATTGGATCTCCTTGCAGTCCAATGGACTCTCAAGAGTCTTCTCCAACACCACAGTTCAAAAGCATCAATTCTTCAATGCTCAGCCTTCTTCACAGTCCAACTCTCACATCCATACATGACTACTGGAAAAACCATAGCCTTGACTAGACAGACCTTTGTTGGCAAAGTAATGTCTCTGCTTTTGAATATGCTATCTAGGTTGGTCATAACTTTCCTTCCAATGAGTTAAGTGACTTTTAATTCCATGGCTGCAGTCACCATCTGCAGTGATTTTGGAGCCCCCCAAAAATAAAGTCTCCACTATTCCCCATGTATTTCCCAGGAAGTAATGGGACCAGATTCCATGATCTTAGTTTTCTGAATGCTAAGCTTTAAGCCAACTTTTTCAGTCTACACTTTCACTTTCATCAAGAGGCTTTTTAGTTCCTCTTCACTTTCTGCCATAAGGGTGGTGTCATCTGCATATCTGACCTTAGTGATGTACAGAAGGAGAATTTGTTGACTTCATGTTGGATCAACTAAATGATATAATTTGCTAGATTCAAGTAGTATAGTTAGAAGACGCAATTCACAGTATGAATTATGATAATCCCCATGCAATTAAAAAAAATACATTGTGTACTTTTTCTGATAGTGTTCAAAGAATACTTTCATATTTGTATGACAGTTCCAGAAGTATTTTACGCTACTTTTTCAAACATGCCCAGAGTAACAGAACATTAACCATGTTGCCAAGTAAAGATTTTTCCATAATTTAAAGCAATATTTACCTTGAAAAATATTTCTTTATAGTTTGCATTTTTGTTTATTACTTTGATATATCAGGAAGAGATATATGATCTAGAGATTAATTCTTTACTTGGGAGCAAAGCCTGTGTTTTTTTCTCAGATTGGAATACCATTTCTAAACAACAAAAGCTTGATTTAGATAGTTTTTGAGCCATTGCCTGAGTTCTGTTTAATTCATCTTTTATGAAGATATTTATTTGGCAGTTTGAAAAAGACATTTTTAAGATTGTTTGAACACAGTTGCCAGTGAAATCAGCTACTAAATATTCCTTTCTAAGAAGTTTAATTAAAATTTTGATTCTTAAATTTCTAATATTTATTTTCAGTCTCATGGGAAAAATAAAACACGGGCATCACTTTGTCCCAGTGACTTCCAGAAAGACAAAATAAGCTGTTACATAGTCATTCAGTTCAGTTCAGTCGCTCAGTCATGTCCGTCTCTTTGCAACCCCATCAATCACAGCATGCCAGGCCTCCCTGTCCATTACCTTCTCTCAGAGTTCACTCCTTTATTAAAAGATGTGTTAGGTTCAACCAGTATGAAATTGCCAATATTTGTCCATTTGTACCATCAAAAATAACTTTAATACTAATATATTGGAACTATGAAAATGGGTTTGTTTTTGTTTTTTTAAGTCTGGATTTTTATTATTACTTTGTCTCTTCTAACTGACTCTATTGGAGAAATCAGCATTATTTCATTTACTCAAGGACAGTAAAATTACCACTGCACTGTGGAACAGAGACATATCACTTTTCTTCCTTAACCTGCTGAGTTCAAAATGAGAGAAAGTAAGGCCCTTTTCTTTTAGCTGAGGCTGACATCAGATATAACTCAGTGGATGAGGAAATAGTTTAAAGCACCAGTGTAGCAAATGGGAGTTCTTAAAGAGCTATTGATGATGAAAGTGTTTTGAACACTGGCCCATTCTTCACCTGGTATTCATATAACTTTCATATTTATTTTTATAGGAAAATAACTCTGCGCATAATGAACAGAATCCTCAAATACCATCTCCAACTGACTGCCCGTCGTTCACCCTTAAGAGACAAAGTTCTTCGACATTCCAAAGCTCTGACCCAGAACAGATCCGACAGAGTTTGCTGACTGCAATTCGTTCTGGAGAGGCTGCTGCCAAATTGAAAAGGGTAAGTTTTCTTTATCAGATGGGTGACATTGGGTTTATTTTCAACACTGTCAAACTAATACTTAGGGGAAATTGTTTTCCGGCTTTTAAATATGAATAGGGAAGATGCCAGAAGTTCCTCTTTTATAAGTCAAGGGTCATTTTTGAAGTATAAGCTGAGAGAGTCCAGAGTGTTACACATCCTTAAAACTATGTCAGGTCTGTTTTCCAAACATAGGCCAGGTGCAGAAGGCAAGTTTTGCTCATTATTATATAACTATATATAGAAAGTGTCCCCGGACTCTTATTTTAAGAAACTCTGTTAGCACAGCAAGAAAGAGTCTTTTGGAAAGAAAGTCCCTTCTTTACTCCAGAAAAGCTGCGCTATTGTAAGAACCTGCAAGTTTTCAGTCCTGGCTCCTATAGTAATCAGCTGCTACCACGCTGATTGGCTGGTTAAGGGGGGAGGAGTTTTAGAGGCTAAACTAAAAAAATATAGGGAACATCTAGGGAATTTAGATGATACCTAATGCAGAAATTCAAGTTTTAATAATGCACTGCCAGCGTCTAGCTTCAACTGACATGTGAGAGGGCAAGGTAACACCCTCTGTTCTCGGGTAAACACCAGAAAGCATCACAGAGTTATTACAGATGAGTTTCCTCTCTCTGTCGCCCTCATCCTCTGAAACAGGATGTAGTGAAGCCTTAAGCCTGGCATCATGACTTGGACTTCCCAGAGGCTGCAGTCTCTCCTAAATGTCTTTCTTGTTCCCCTTAGTCATCTTGGTTGCAAGTTCCTCAACACCAAGACAAGAAAAGTACTCATTATTTCACTGACTCCCTAGGCATTTCATTTTGTGAATTGCTTTTCTAATCATTTTAGAAGCTATTTAGAGAAAAGAGACTTGTTGAGCAAATCACTGAACTCAACAAAAATGAAATTTGCGAAGGAACAGGAATGCTGCAAAGATAGAAAAAGGGGAAGGCATTCCTGAGTGTCAGTCAGCTTCCTAGTGGGTTTCAGTGGAGCCCTGAGTGACGGCCGTTTGCCCAGAGGACTTAGCATTCCCATCTGGGCCCACATGGTGGTGACAAGGCAAAATATTGTATGCTGTCAGGAGTGGAGGAAACACAAAGGAATAATTCAGGGGGGTAGGTCTGAATTTCGTAGATTATTTATAGAATTTGAGTTTAGTCCCAGGCAGCAAACAGCAGCAGCAAAAAAGGAATATTGAAATTGGTATTTCACAGGTCATGACATTTATATTTTTGGGGGGAAATATGTTCCTGTAAATAAATTGTACATTCTCATTCATGAAAATAATTCTATTTCTAATTCTGTTTCTAATCTTATAAATTAAGGATAGAGTTTTAAAGTTCTCAATTCAGTAAATTTGATAAGCATTTTTTAAAAACAGAAAAATACCAAACACTATACTAGATACTGAGGATACAAAATTGAGTCAAATGAAGCCTCTGCCTTCTGGCTGTTCAGAGCCAGGGATTGAGAACAGCGGTTCCTCACACTCATGGCAGAATAGAAAATAACTGCAGTATCTTTGTATTAAATCAGTGGATGTATTATTAATAATCAGTTTCAATGAACTAATTGCAGAAAATAATGCATTAAGTTGGAAATGCCTTTTAGGCCAACAGAATCATACAGGCAGGCAGCTGTATACTTGGTGTGTTATGGGCCCTGATTTGGCAGTCTCTTCACAGATAAAGCTCTCATTGCTTCCAGAACGAGCTGGATGTGAATCAACACAAAAAGCAGGCCCTAGATGATGATCCTATAATTGTATCCTATTTATTACTCATTACTTTAGGTTCTATTGAATCTAAATTTTATCTCTTTCAGTAGGAGGTTATTGATAGCTCTGACTCTCTATAATGCCAGCTCCTAAATTCTGTTTAATGAAAATCCCTTACATAATCCTTTTTCTTCCTCTAAAGAAAGGCCACGGGGTCTAGTGGAGTTTATCATATCTATATGCCATGATTAACATCTTCACTTCTAGTTATATATGCTAAAAATGTGTTTCAATGTGCCAAGACTCAAGAATATTATTTGTAATAGCTCCAAATACATATAACCTTAATATCCAAAAATGGTAAATAGTGGTATATTTAAAGCATGGACTATCAAATGGCAATAAATTAGATAAGATATATTAAAGATAACAATGTAGACAGAGATAAATAAAAGATATGTGTAAAGTTGACAGCATGCAAAACTAAATTATATAGTGATACATGCATAGGTGGCAATTATTCCTAAGTGTTGAGAAATAATTACAAAAGTCACAATAGGGTTACCTCCAGAGGGGAAGGAAAAGGGTTGTTAGAAGTTTATTGGAGCAAGACTGGAACACAATTTAAGAGGGAACCGAAAAAATTAGTAATCAGGATAAATTTTTTTTTCAAGATAAATATATCTTAATGCAATATTTTTAAATATAAAAATTAATGCAAAAATCCATGATAAAGTCAAAATCAGGAGGGAGCTAGAGGTATTCTTTCTCTTGACCTGGGTGGTGGGCTACATATATGTCTGCTTTCATTGTGCTGTTCAATGCACGTCTCTGTACATGTATTATATTTCAAAAAATTGCAGAAGGTGGTAGAAACAGACACAAGGCTCTAATTTCCTACGCTTTTTTCCTTTCTTACGCTAATTTCTTTCTTGTGCTTAAGTCCCATATTTCTGTGCTGTTCTGAACATGTCTCTTGGTTTGTTTTGAATTCTAACATTTCTTTTATAGAACAATAGTTATAGTGCCAAACAAAACCTCCAGTGATTTTGACGGTGGGTTTAGACTGTTCATCAGAAAGTTGGCTCTGTGTTTGCCTGTATCTTGGCACCCAAATGTTCACTTTAAGTCCAGGTACCAACCTGCCTTATGGCTCTTGTTCATACTTGAGCAATTAACCTTCATTATATAGTTGGTTCACATTAGAACAATTATCTAGTTGATAGCTCTAGTGTAAATGTAGTCATGAATTTTCATGTTTCTGAAGGCTTTTTTCCTGTACCTTACCCCCATCTCAACCTGCACCTAATCATGGTGATTTGTCTTGTCTTCATATAAAGCATTACTACATCCAGCACAGTATTTTATAAAATGTGTTTGATGTTAAGACATACATATGTGTTTTTGTCCTGAGTTGCTCAGTCGTGTTGGATTCTTTGCGACCCTATGAACTGTAGCCTGCTAGACTCCTCTGTCCATACGATTTCCCAGGCAAGAATACAAGAATGGGTTGCCATTTCCTACTCCCAGAAGCTGTACAGTGCAGCCAAAAAACAAAAAAAGACTACACAGAATTTGTGTGAAAGAACCATAGCTTATTTGCTCCTTATTGGTAGATATTGAACTGGATTCTAGTTTTTTACCCTGTAAATGATGTTACAATGAGCATCTTTATTTGTAGATATTTAGAGCCATCTGTATCTTTTTAAAATGCTTAAACCAAATTTTCTTTTACTTTACAAAGAATGTGAAAACTGCAATTTTGGCAAGAATTACAAAAATAACCTCTCACACACAGACTTTTCAGACCAAGACCGCATAGCAAAAAGCCATTACCTGTCTGTTGGCTGCACTTGGAAAGTAATCCCACATGAGTACTGAAAAGCATGCAGACAAGCGTTCTTCCTCTGGTGGCAGCTTTTTTTCCTGAGTTGTTTTGTTTCAGGTGGATGATTGTCAACCACACTACTCTGTCCTGGGTTCCTAAGATAGTCAAGAAAATTGATTAGTTTGGATTACTTATCTTTGTTTAGTAAAAGGCAACAAATGAAGCACCAGGAAACCAAAGCCAACTAAATTTGCCAATTTTATTTTCCTTTCCACTAACTTACTCTGTTGCTAGGCAGAATCTGGCCTTTTGTACTTCAGTTCTCTGCTTGGGAGAAGAGGATAATGTTTGGTTAGGAAGCTAAGAGAGTCAAATTATAATCAAGAGATAAATCAATTCTTTTAAAATATCGTTATATTTTACATGTAATATTTTAAAATACTATACCTGCTTACTATGTAGAATCCAGATAATTTTCTTCTACATTCTTATAAATAATGTTGGAATTTCAAGCTATTTAGGAAATTTTGATTTAGTGTTTTTTATTTACTTACAGCTTGTAAACAGGAAACTTTGCCATAGAATTTTGGAACTTAGGAATGTATTTGCAGTTTTGGCAAAACAGTCACAGGTTTGACATTTTTAGCCCTTCAAATGAAGGCATGTTAAAAACCAAAGCTATTTTTTCTTATAAATAAGGGGTACCTGGGAGAGAGCAACTTCAAGTTAATATCATCAATATGAAAATTACAGAATTCATTGCTCTGTGGGATTCACTATGTTTTTCTACATTCTCCAATGTACTTTGAGGGAACCAGAATTAATTTAGCTAAAAATGCGCTTTAACAGCTTGGCCTGCAGTCTGTTTATGCTCTTGTCCTTTGAGTTGATTTGGTAATTTTGTAAAGACTAAGATGTGTTAATGGATTATTTAACTTGTTTGTTGTGGAAATAACTAATTTTTAATTTCATGGTAGAATGAACATTTATTCTTGATTATTTGAAATTTATTGAATGACATGAAATGTTAGTATTAAGCAGAAATTAAAATGTTGGTAATTGATGAAAATTCACAATTAGACAGCTGTCCAATTTTATATTGATTGCTGCAAAGTGTGTTTCTTTCTCTTAGGTTACAGTTCAATCAAATACAATATATGTGAATGGAAAGTCAAGACTCAGCCGTTCTATGTCCCTTGATTCCCCGGGTAACCATTAAATGTTGCCCTGCCATGCCGCACTTCACCACCCCTGCTGCGCAGAACAACTTCATACTGATGGAGAATGTTAGCAAATGTATATTGAGATATACACTAATATATTATCTATTAAAGCATAAGAATTTGTGCTGTGACTTTTAATGCCAAAAGAAGAATTACCAGAATTTATAATTTATAATAATAAGTTTGGCCTTTTTTGCCTTAAGAACTGAATATGCTGCTTCAGAACTTTAAGACAAGGTGTTGATAACTCATTTTTTCAAATGAGAAATGGTCACTTTTTGTTGATTTCACTTATTTTCTACTTATTAACACATTATCTACAATGGTGACTTAGACAAAAGGATAAATGAGGATTCATAGACTTATTTATGTGACACCTAAATAGCTAGGCAAACATAGATCTGACATTTGCTGCCTCAACGTTAGTTTAATTGGAAATGTTTTTAAGTTATATTAAAGCCTGTTTGTGCTGAAAGTTTGAGCTAGAAAACTAATGATATCAATAAATATATTCAGTTTAACAGTTAATTTCAATGATGAATCACTTAGTGTGCAGGTCTTATCTTGTACATTCTTTATGTAATTACAAAATCAGTGTCAAGTTTATAAAAAAGCTCATAGTATTTTAATATTTTATTAACATGGACACTTAAGTTTTTTAATCTTTAGAACTTAAGTTGCTCAAGGAGAATTTTAAATATTTGCTGTATATAGTTATAACATTATTGTCACACAGATTTTACACATTTTATGTGCCAGAAGCCTTAAATTCTTCCTGTGAAAATGTTGATATATTGTGACAGTTATTTCAAATTCGATATGTAGAGAAGAATAGGGGTTAGTTTATGTCCATATTGGAAAACTTTAAAAGATTACTTGGAGGTTTCAGAAATCCTGGTTTTAATTATGGTGGTAAAGTCATTATGTAGTTCAGAAGCTAATATTCTAAATAATATATATTTACATTAAAGTTAAAATTGTTAAGCAAAACAATGCCTAACTTGTTGGCTTGTAATGATTCTGGGATCTGAAGCTTGTTGATGTTCTGTTCCTACCTGAAGAATTTAATTGCTTGCTTATTCTAAATGCCTTGTCAAACAAACTGATGTTACATTAGTTACTGGGATAGCTGCCTCTTTGGAAAATATGTTGATTTTTCACCTGTTTAATAAAAGCAAGTTATATATTTGGGATGCTTTTTTAAATGAAGTGCGTGTCAATCAGGTATTTCTACATTTCATGTGATTTCATCTCCATCAGCCAGTAAACATTATACTGAGACCATGCATTCATCAGGGCACTCTAGTATACATAAGCCCACATGTTCAAACTCCAAAAACCACTACACCACCACAACTAGTATATGAGCCTATATAAGCCCACACATTCTATCTTCAAAATGCATAACATGCTTGGCAGAGTTTCTGACACAAGGAAAGTACACATTAAGTTAAATACTGCTGCTATTACCTTGAACCAGACTTGAAGAGACCCACATATATGGAAACACATTACATCATTATAAACCAATAGGGAAAGGAGTGACTTTTTTGAAAAATTGTGTTTGATTATCCTCTTGGAAAACAAATTTGGATTCGTACCTCAAACTATGAACAAATATATTTGAGTTAAAGTTTTGAGATTAATATTTTAAAACAACATATTCACAACATTTTTCAGACCACAGAATAGGCAAATTATTTAAGACAAAGGCACAGTCATAAAACATATACATTTACAAATATTAAAATGTATATGTACATTAAGTACTATAAAAGTGAAAAAGTAACCCACAAAGTATTTATTGTAGATAAGGGTTAATTTATAAAAATGTAAAAATCCCTAAGATTCATGAAACTACTACCCAGTAGAAATACGCACGCACTGAAAACAAAGGTATTTCTTACAAGAGTAAATCTGAAAGGCTAATAAACATATGGAAAAAATACTCTGCACTAATAATCAAGGAAACACAAGTTATAAACCCAAAGAAGTGTACCACATCACACCCAAAATGTAAGTTTCAAAATAGCAAATGTTGTCAAGGACAAAGAAATAATGAAGACTTTTTTTTTTAACTGTTGGTGGCAAAGTAAACTGGCACAGCCATAAAATGTTCAATATTTAATAAAATTAAAGATCTCTTACCATGTTACCTTAAGGAAGTACTTATGTGTGTGCTTGTGTGCATGCCAAGTTACTCAGTTATGTCTGATTCTTTGCAACCCTATGGACTATAGCCCACCAGGCTCCTCTGTCCATGGGATTCTCCAGGCAAGAATATTGGAGTAGGTTGCCATGCCCTCCTCCAGGGGATCTTCCCAACCCAGGAATTGTACCTGCATTTCTTATGTCTCCTGCATTGACACACAGGTTCTTAAACACTAGCTCCACCTAAGAAGTGCTATGTGTGTGCTTGAGATATAAAAATGTTCATGGCAGCCTTATATATAAGCAGCAGAAATGAATTCTAACTGGCACTCAACACTGATAGTATATTCATACAATAGATTTCTATACAACAGTGAAAATGAATAGTTATGCATATCAACATAGATACACCTCAAAAATAATGAAGAAAAGTTGTGAAACAATGCTTGTTTATGATGTCAGTTATATAAGATAAAAAAATGCAAAGTGATACTATGTATTATGGCTATAAATACAGAAAAAAATAGAATACACATGTTTGCTAGTGGGAATCAAGAAATGAAGACTGGACTGGGGAAATTTATAGGAAGCATCCATTGTATTTGTAGTCATTTCTTTTACAAACTGGTTTGAAAACAAGTTTTACTCCAGATTTTAGCATACTTGAAATAGTTTGTAATTAGGATATTTTTTAAAGATCACACAGGACTTAGGGGGATATATATGAACCATGAATACACATACATTCTGAAAAAAGTTCCCTTATCCACACTATTTTTGAGAAAAGCATGTGCTACATTCTCTCTCCAGTTGGGAAAGGATGTGAAAACTAGTGAAACTAGTGAAAACTATGTGACAAAATGAAGACACAAGAGTGAGTCAGAACTTTCAATTTTCATATTTAATTTTTGGCACCTAGGCATTTTTGCTTTTTCCTTTTTCCTTCCATCAGGTTATTTCTTTATAATACATATTTTTAGAAGCAACTTTAAATTTATTTTCATCTTGAATTTGGGGCATCTAAGTATTTTGCTTTTCATTTTCCACCAGTTTATTTCTTTACAATGCATATTTTTAAATCATGCAGATTCTATGTAAATTATAGGGTATGAACTGAGATACCCTCTTTTCTGTCTCCAGCATACCATTCCCCTCTTCAGTGATAACCAACATTAATGTTTGATATGAATTCCTATATGTAGATATGTATATCCAATATATAGGTTTGTTTTGGGCCTTTGTATTTTTACAGGGTTTGTTTTTGTTACTGTTGTTTTTAAGATTTAATACTATTTAGCATCATGGCAACCCACTCCAGTGTTCTTGCCTGGAGAATCCCAGGGATGGCGGAGCCTGGTGGGCTGCCGTCTGTGGGGTCGCACAGAGTCGGACACGACTGAAGCGACTTAGCAGCAGCAGCATCTTCACTTTGTGCCAGTGATGTTCTGGAAGAGCTTTTCCATTTGCCCATACAGATCTACCCTATCATGTTTCAGTTTGCTGTTCTATTATTTGTTTCTTGCTGTGGTGCACAGTTCTGTCTAGAATCAAGATACTTAGGTTCAAATCATATGTCTGCCATTTATGAATCATGGGAATTAATTATTTTATCTGTGCCTCTTTACCTATGAAAAATGGAATTAGTAAACTTACCTCATGGTGATGGTTGTAAAGTGAAGTGAAAGTTGCTCAGTCATGTCCAACTCCAACCCAGAATACTGGAGCACTGGAAATCTCTTCTCCAGGAGATTGTCCCAACCCAGGGACTGAACCCAGGTCTCCAGTGTTGTAGGCAGATTCTTTACCAGCTGAGCAACAAGGGAAGTCCAAGAATACTGGAATGGGTAGCCTATCCCTTCTCCAGAGAAGCCAAAACTACCTATATGAAATACTATTAGTGAACAGGTATTATTTATCTAATAATCTAATCTATTTCCCATCCTCCTCAAGAGTGACCTTCCCTCTCAAGATCAGATCTGGCTTTGGCCTGAGACACCAGAATCCACACTCTGCTAGTTGATCCAAGTCCTTGAATGAGACCAACCATTCTCCTGAGACCTAATGTTGCTTGTCCTTGAAACTTAAAAGAATTGCAGTTAATACAATTATTTGTCTAGTGCCAGTTCATTTCTTACCCACTACTAGACGAGACAAAAAAACACAAAGTTAAGAAACTCATTTTTTACTGTTCATTGACTGTCATAAATGTCTTCAAAGAAAAGGGAACTTGCAATTAGGGATCACAATAAAGATTTCCATGGATAGAATGTTTTTCTTAGATGATATTTGATGTAAAAATAGCTAATTTATGTGGTGTTTGAGTTTACACAGAACTTTTGTATTATTTGATCCACATATGGAACAAAAAAGTACACAAAGAAATCGCTACTTTACAAGGTCACACAACCAGACAAGTGACCGAATCCCACATCTCATTTCCAGTCTGCTCTTTCCTGTGGCCAAGCTGTGCAAATGATGGAGAATCTGGGGCTAGATTTCAAAGGACACTTGATTAGGGACCTACTTGTTCCAGATCTTCAGTTGCTCTTGCTTTTCTCTTAAATGTTACCACTTTCCTGCCAGTTTTCTTCCTTAACACCTCAGACTCTTCATATGGATAGATATATTTTGTTTATGGCAAGAAAAAATGCCACCATGTGCTCTCTCAAAAGAATTTTCTGACAGGTATTTCAAGAGAAATTGTGAAACATTCTGACAATTTGTGTAGAACTGTTGGCATTTCTGCTTCCACAAACTGGAGAAATTCATTTGGATGCCTCACAAATTACTCATCTTGAAGCAAAAGTGCTAGAATTCCAAACTTATAGTTTTCAAGTCAAGGAATTTCTTTACCTCCCAGCTGATCCTTATGTTGTTCCTACCCACTCCCTGTGGTAGATGGCAGTGATGGCCTCGATTCTTTACCACACCTGCGTTTACACCTTTTGCCGCATGACTTTGCACTTCCTTTCACTAAAGAGACATGGCCCATTTCCCCACCCAGAGAAATAGGTTTTGTGACTAACAGAATGAGGTGAAAATGACACAGTGACAGTTCTGAGACCAGCTATCCAAGGGTGCATGTTTTTGCTTGCTCTCCCTGTGCCTAAAATGCTGCCAAGAGAGACATCTCTGGGTTGGCTGAATGGTCCTTAAATAAAGGATGAGCGATGCAGACAGCAGTGCTACCAACTGAGGTCAGTCTACAGCATTTAACAGTCAGAGCCCTAGACATGAGCAAGTTCAATCAAGACTAGCAGGGCCACAGAGCTGCCCCTGGTATGTAAGCAATCAATATTTACCAACTAGCAATGCCCTCAAGGTTCCATGGTTGACTGTTATACAGCATTAATGTGGCAATAGATTCAATACAGCCTTCTAAACAAATATACATATGACTGCAACCCAAAATATAAATTCATTCAATTGGTTCAGATTCACATGTCCTATTTCCCCCAGAGTTCTACAGACTATTTACTAAATCCATCAAAAATATACCTCTGTATCTCTCTTTAGCTCCCAGCTGGCTCAAAAAAATCATTCTAACTTAAAAATTCTTTTATTACTGGTGGTACAGAAATATTTTCTTTCCCTTTCTCACCTCTCGATTTATCTTCAGAACTTGGAGAATGAGAGATCCAATATCAAAGAGATCCACAACCCCCTTAGAAACTCTTTGGACTTGTTTTTCATACAGTTGCCAAATAAAGATTTCCCAGCTAACTATGAATTTCAATGATAAACAGTGAATTATTTTAAAGTCTAGGTATGTATGTCCCATTCAATCTTTGGGAGATACAGTAAAAAATTAATCACTGATTGAAATTTAAATGTAACTGGACATCCTATATTTTTCTTTGCCAAATCTGGCAACCCTACTATTTCCTGAAAGTCTAGAAGGAGGATATGAAGCATCCCACATGTGGGGAAAGGAGAGAGCAGGTCCAGCTAAGTCAGGAAACTGGAAAGTGACCACCTTGTGGAAGAGTGACTCAACCTTTATTCTCTTTGATAATTCACAATCAGAGAAACCCTCATATGGTAAATAGGAAAAGTTTCATTGAATAGTTCACAGTGCAGAAACCCTCTGGATGACTTCTGTTGGTGGACTTTAGATACCTTCTAAGTCATCAGGAAATAATATACTCGCAAAATTCTTCTAGAGATTGGCTAAGTTGGCAGAGTAGAAAGACAGTGAGCTCACCTCTTCTCACAAGTCCACCAAAATCATAACTATTTGCAGAACAACGATCAGTGAAAAATAACAGAGCCTACCATGAAAGACCCTCTACGATTAAAGGCATAAGAAGGCAATGAGACAGGTAGGAGGAGCAGACTCATGATACAATCCAGGCTCATACCCCTTGGTGCATAACCCACAAGATGGAGAATAATTCTATTGCGAAGATCCTTCTACAGGAATGAGAGTTGAGCCCCATATCAGTCTCTCTAGCCTTGGCCTCCTGCATTAGGAAGACAAGTTCTCATTGCATTTGTCTCTGAAAGCCAGCAGGGCTTAATTTCAGGAGCCCCACGGGACTAGGGGCAAGAGAGACTTCACTCATAAAGGGTGCTGACAAAATTTCATGTACACTGGGACCCAGAGTAAAAGCAACAATTTGACAGGAGGCTTTCCTGGTGGCTCAGATGGTAAAGAATCAGTCTGCAACACGGGAGACTCAGGTTTGATTCCTGCATCAGGAAGATCCCCTAGAGAAGGGAATGGCAATCCACTTCAGTATTTTTGCCTGGAGAGTTGCATGGATAGAGGAGTTTGGTAGGCTGCAGTCCATGCGTTGGCAGAGTCAGACACAACTGATTGACTAACACTTTCACTTTCTGCATCAGATCTACAGGTGGGTCTCAGAGTGTCCTAGGGAGGTGGAGGGTGGCTATGGCTAATCCTGGGGACATTCAATTTGGGAAATGGGACACACTGCTGAGAGCCATGTTGGGACTCTCCCTCTAGTTTATCAGTGCCAACACCCTACCCAACAGCCTCTGGGCCTGTAGCCTAGGACACCTGAAATCAAATAACTAAGTGGGCAGGGAAACACCATGTCTATTAGCAGGCAGTCTGGCTAAAGACTTCTTGAGCTCAGGGCACCTCTACATATCCCTCTAATATGACCCTGCCCATCAGAGGACTAAAACCCAACTCATCCCCACAGTGAGGAGGCACCAGTGCTGTATCCAAGCGGCATGCACTAGCGTCTAGACCAGCCTCACCCAGAGGGCAGACACCAGACATAAGAAAACCATGATCTTGCAGCCCACAGACCCAACCGGCCTAGAGTCCAGCCCTTTCCCTGGGACCCCAGCCCTACCCACTAGCAGGCCAACACAAGCTTCAGGACAGCCAGTGATCTGACCCCAGCTCCAGGACCCCTGGAGACTATAGGACCTGGTTGCGCCGGCTGTAATCCAGCACTAACCCCATGATCTGGCTTCACTCTCCAGTGAGCAGGCAGTAGCTCGAGTCTTTTGAACCCTGATTCCACACACTGTTGAGCCGGCACTAGCCTAGGATTCCCCAGGGCTCTGCAGCAAGCTGTTCCATGACTTGGCCCCACTAACCAGCAGCATCTGCACAAAGCAGTACATGGCAATCAGCTGGGCTATGGGCCAGTCCAGCTCACCAGGCCACTGACATAATCAGCCTGTCACAAAAGAAGAACCCATGCAGCCCTCTGAGAGGAAACCCCTAGAACACATAGCTTAGGTGATGAGAGGGGAGTGGGCTGCTAGAACACACAGAA
>SJYW01032871.1:0-12939 GCA_006410735.1 Raphicerus campestris | reverse complement strand
TTTATTTCTCCTGGCAATCTTGATTCCAGCTTGTGCTTCATCCAGCCCAGCATTTCTCATGATGTACTCTGTATATAAATAAGCAAAGGGACAATATACAGCCTCGATGTACTCCTTTTCCTATTTGGAACCAGTCTATTGTCCCATGTCCAGTTCTAGCTGTTGCTTCCTGACCTGCATACAGATTTCTCAAGCGGCAGGTCAGGTGGTCTTGTATTCCCCTCTTTTGAAGAATTTTCCACAGTTTATTGTGATCCACATAGTTAAAGGCTTTGGCATAGTCAATAAAGCAGAAATAGATGTTTTTCTGGAACTCTCTTGCTTTTTCCGTGATCCAGTGCATGTTGGCAATTTGATCTCTGGTTCCTCTGCCTTTTTTAAAACCAGCTTGAACATCTGGAAGTTCACGGTTCCCGTATTGCTGAAGCCTGGCTTGGAGAATTTTGAGCATTACTTTACTAGCGTGTGAGATGAGTGCAATTGTAGTCATCTTTCACCTCTCCAGTAGCAGTAGCTTGAGTATTCTTTGGCATTGCCTTTCTTTGGGATTGGAATGAAAACTGACCTTTTCTAGTCCTGTGGCCACTGCTGAGTTTTCCAAATTTGCTGACTAGCAAATGCAAAACAAGGCTGTTAAAGTGTGTGGGTGTTTAGGTAGTAAGAGGAGGTAAAATTGGTTGACTTCTGGAACCAAATTAGAATGGGACAGGAGCAAAATCTTGGTTATTGTCAAGTTAGATCACATTGCCATGTGATTACATAGATAGGGAAGATGATAGTACCTGGGTTCAAGAGTTCTGACATGAGATCCCTAAAGGAATGTTCTGTGACTCAGAGAAAGTCTAAAAACTATAGAAGTTGTTAACTGTGCAAGAACCTAGAAGTCATCACTTGCGCTGGAATTACAGATCAGACAAACAAGAAGCATGGCTCCATACTAAAGCTTAGCAAACACTTGATCAGAACTCTGTACCAGTTTCTGCTCTGCCTAGAGCCCAAATTACACCAACAAGAAACACTATGTAGGTCATAGATTATATTA
This sequence comes from Raphicerus campestris, assembly GCA_006410735.1. Lineage (NCBI taxonomy): Eukaryota > Metazoa > Chordata > Mammalia > Artiodactyla > Bovidae > Raphicerus > Raphicerus campestris. The sequence goes on along the minus strand of SJYW01032871.1, from coordinate 11,897 downwards.
GATTAGAATTGAATGGGGCAGCAAAGTGATGGTAGATAGATAGATAGCATGAAAGTGAAAGTCACTCAGTCGTGTCTGACTCTCTGCGACCCCATGGACTGTACAGTCCATGGCATTCTCCAGGTCAGAATACTGGAGTGGGCAGCCTTTCCCTTCTCCAGGGGATCTTCCCAACCCAGAGATCGATCCCAGGTCTCCATCATTGCAGGCAGTTTCTTTACCAGCTGAGACACAAGGGAAACCCAAGAATACTGGAGTGTGTAGCCTATCGCTTCTCCAGTGGATCTTCCCAATCCAGGAATCAAACTGGGGTCTCCTGCATTGCAGGCAGATTCTTTACCAGCTGAGCTGTCAGGGAAGCCCAGATAGATAGCATGGACCAAGTAAATAAGTCAGGGGTTAGTGACACAGAGAGATAACACTTTTCTTTAATGAACTGACAAGAGGTTAGGTAGGTAAAAGAAAGGTTGCATGTTACCTCAAAGCTGAGAGGTAGAGAAGCAAGGAGGTTCCATGCTCAGTGCTTGCTAGGGGAACAAGAAGTGCTTATAAGTGAGAAGTGGGTCTAATATCACAGTGTTTTATCATCTTGAGCAGACCACTTTTCTTATCAGGCCTCTGATCATGCAATAAGTGCAAAAGGATTTTAGGAACTGAACTAATTAACAAGTCAAAGAGCACTATAGATAAGATCAAAACCAGCCTATGCAAACTGTAGGCTAATAACTTAAGGGAGCAGAACAGATGCTGACAACCTATAGAGCAATGTCTTCCGGTCTTAGAATTCTGGATCCCCAGGAAGACCCGTGGTGAGGAATGTTTAGATCCTTATGTGTTCCAGGCATTTTCAAATGATAATATACTATTTTTTTCAAATGTCTGCTGATACCATAAGTTTAATCAAATATAAATTAATTAAGAAATATCATTTTATTGGATCCATAGAAGTTTATTTTCATTCTGTATTTTCTAAATACTATAATTGCAAATACTAACATATAACTATTATCAGATATTGGTCTGAGTAAGTAAGTGTTAGTCGCTCAGTCCTGCCTGACTCTTTGGACCCCATGGACTGCAACCCACCAAGCTCCTGTGCCCATGAGATTTTCCAGGCAAGGATCCTGGAGTGGGTTGTCATTTGCTTCTCCAGGAAATATTGGTCTGAGAAAATGTTTATGGGGAATATTTTCTAACATTAGTCACATAGGCTGAGAACTACTGCTTTAAAGGAAAAGACAGACAGAATCATCCCAAAGAGGATGCAGCTTGATTTGATTGGGGTGGGGTGAAGGCAGTGTGACAAAGCAGAGGTAACTCAGCTCAGATCCTCTCTGCACCATGTCCTAGCTGTGAGCAAATTATTTATCTTTCTGTGGCTGTTTTGTCAATGTTAAAATGGTCAGAGTATTAGCCAAATGGAAAGTGTTGTTGCAAGAATTAATGACAATGTATGCAAAGAATCTGCCACATAATAGCTACTCAATAAATGGTAACCATTAACGCTACTGCAAAAGAGAAGATAATTGTGAGATAAAAGTGAAAAATAAAATTCAAAATAAGGAAAAGTAAAGAATGCTGAAAAATTGGTCAGAAAAATATAAATACAGAGTCAAGGTATAGAGAGATGAGAACTTTACTCCTGGATCTGCCATTTAAGAGGTGAGCATAAATTACTTAACATGTGGACACTAGTTACTTCCTCACTGAAATAAAATATTTGGACTCAGCTTTAAAATCATATGATTTTTCTGTGATTACTTTTAGAACACAGAGTCAACCCCAGATACATGAGTTAGTTCAGCTGTTGAGTAATTAGTACATGCTCTCTGCAGCTTCTTGATCTCTGGTCTCCCCACCCCACCCCTCCTGGTAAAGTCTCACAGAACCTACAAGTAAGGACTAAGCCTGCAGCCAGCCAGGTTCCAACAACATAGGGCTCTAAGAGTTTTCTCCCAAATAAGATATATGGACTTAGAATGGGTTTTCCAGTCACTTAGTTTACCATCTTAAACACTCAACCAAGACCTGTTCCATCTCCCAAATGATGCCATAAATTGGACTCTGTACACGGGTGCTAGATTCTATCTTGGAGACAGAGTCTGAGTGAAGTAGAAATAAATGGCTTTATTGCATTGCCAGGCAAAGGGATCCACAGTGGGCTAATGTCCTCAAAAGTGTGTGTACCGACCTGAACGGGATGGTGAGGAGTTTTATAGTAATGGTTCAAAGGACAGGCCATGATCAACTCCTGGACATCTTCTGATGGGTTGGTGGTGAGGTAAGTGGGAGTCAGCATCATCAACCTTCAGGTTCCAACTGGTCTGGGGTCTACATGCGTGTGGGCAGCAGTCAACTTCTCCCAACTGGCGACGGTTTCAGTCTCTGCAAAACATCTCAAAAGACATGGTTCACAATATTTTCTATAGTCCTTGAGGAAGAACTAAAGATCCTTGAACTTTGTTTTATGGCTAAAATATCATTGTTTTGTCTTGCTTGCCTGTTTTCCTTTGTTTCTGCATTTTTTCACTTCTGTGAATTAAATTTATTCTTTGACCAAAGTTTGTTCTACAGACAAAAGGCAGGCAGAGGGACTCGGGTGGCAGTTTCTTCTGCAAAGCCTCGTAGTGCCCTGCTCGGTTACACAAATCCTGTGAAATCCAAATATGCCATAATTTGTGCAAACTCATGAACTTTTATCTGGCTTCCAAGTTTTATTTCTATGAATAATGCCACCTCCCAGAAAGGCACCTGACATATGTGGTTATGTCTTCATACTTTAATTTCTATAGGGTAGGATCGCATAGTGTAGAATTTCTGGTTGAATCAAGTGGTTTTTAAAAAATTTATTTATTTTTGGTTGCACTGGGTTTTCATTGCTGCAGGCAGGCTTTCTCTAGTTAGGGCGAGCAAGGGCTACTCTTTGTTGCGGTGCACGGACTTTTTTTTTTTTTTAATTACAGTGGCTTCTCTTGTGGAGCACAGGCTCTAGGTGCACAGGCCTCAGTAGCTACAGCAAGTGGGCCCTAGAGCACACAGGTCTCAGCATTTGTGGTGCACAGGCTTAGTTTTTCTGCAGCATGTGGAATCTTCCCAGACCAGGGATCAAACCTGTGTCCCTTGAATCAGCAGGCAGATTCTCATCCACTGCACCATCAGGGAAGTCCTGAATAATGTACTTTCAATTTTAGTAACTGCTAAGACTCTTGAGAGTCTCTTGGACTGCAAGGAGATCCAACCAGTCCATTCTGAAGGAGATCAGCCCTGGGTGTTCTTTGGAAGGAATGATGCTATAGTTGAAACTCCAGTACTTTGGCCACCTCATGTGAAGAGTTGACTCATTGGAAAAGACTCTGATGCTGGGAGGGATTGGGGGCAGGAGGAGAGGGGGAGGACCGAGGAAGAGATGGCTGAATGGCATCACAGACTTGATGGACATGAGTCTGAGTGAACTCCGAGAGATGGTGGTGAACAGGGAGGCCTGGCGTGCTGCGATTCATGGAGGTGCGAAGAGTTGGACATGACTGAGCAACTGAATTGAACCAAATAGATTTCCAAAAAAGCCTGCAACAATGCATATTTCTACCATTAATATCTGAAAATGTCCTTTTCTATGATTCCCATCAGTATTACGTGTTGCAGTTTGGTAATTTTTGCCAATACAATGAATGGGAAATAAGGTCACTATTACCTTGATTTTGCTGAAGCTTGGGTACATAGGCAGGCTCAACTTATTTTTATACACATATATGTGATAGAAATTTTCTCTCTTCTGAAAAGTCTTTTGAAACTTTTGTTTATTTTCCTATTGGGTGGTTTACTTATCAATTTGTAAGAACTTTTTCTGGCCAATAGATGGTTATTGTAAACTATGTATACTTCCACATATACTTTGAAAATATTTTCCCCAAATAATGGTGTCTACTCAGTTTGGTTTTTGGCACAGAGTATTTCAGTTTCATATACTTAAATGTGGTTTTACTTCTTTTAAAGCGTCAGCATTGCATTTTATTGATTTTGGTTGTGGTTGCCCTGGGTCTTTGCTGCTGGTCCCGGGCTTTCTCTAGTTGCAGAGAGCGGGGCCCACCCTTTAGCTGTGGCGTGCGGGCTGTCACTGCAGTGGCGTCTCTTGTTTCAGAGCACANCGCTACTGCAAAAGAGAAGATAATTGTGAGATAAAAGTAAAAAATAAAATTCAAAATAAGGAAAAGTAAAGAATGCTGAAAAATTGGTCAGAAAAATATAAATACAGAGTCAAGGTATAGAGAGATGAGAACTTTACTCCTGGATCTGCCATTTAAGAGGTGAGCATAAATTACTTAACATGTGGACACTAGTTACTTCCTCACTGAAATAAAATATTTGGACTCAGCTTTAAAATCATATGATTTTTCTGTGATTACTTTTAGAACACAGAGTCAACCCCAGATACATGAGTTAGTTCAGCTGTTGAGTAATTAGTACATGCTCTCTGCAGCTTCTTGATCTCTGGTCTCCCCACCCCACCCCTCCTGGTAAAGTCTCACAGAACCTACAAGTAAGGACTAAGCCTGCAGCCAGCCAGGTTCCAACAACATAGGGCTCTAAGAGTTTTCTCCCAAATAAGATATATGGACTTAGAATGGGTTTTCCAGTCACTTAGTTTACCATCTTAAACACTCAACCAAGACCTGTTCCATCTCCCAAATGATGCCATAAATTGGACTCTGTACACGGGTGCTAGATTCTATCTTGGAGACAGAGTCTGAGTGAAGTAGAAATAAATGGCTTTATTGCATTGCCAGGCAAAGGGATCCACAGTGGGCTAATGTCCTCAAAAGTGTGTGTACCGACCTGAATGGGATGGTGAGGAGTTTTATAGTAATGGTTCAAAGGACAGGCCATGATCAACTCCTGGACATCTTCTGATGGGTTGGTGGTGAGGTAAGTGGGAGTCAGCATCATCAACCTTCAGGTTCCAACTGGTCTGGGGTCTACATGCGTGTGGGCAGCAGTCAACTTCTCCCAACTGGCGACGGTTTCAATCTCTGCAAAACATCTCAAAAGACATGGTTCACAATATTTTCTATAGTCCTTGAGGAAGAACTAAAGATCCTTGAACTTTGTTTTATGGCTAAAATATCATTGTTTTGTCTTGCTTGCCTGTTTTCCTTTGTTTCTGCATTTTTTCACTTCTGTGAATTAAATTTATTCTTTGACCAAAGTTTGTTCTACAGACAAAAGGCAGGCAGAGGGACTCGGGTGGCAGTTTCTTCTGCAAAGCCTCGTAGTGCCCTGCTCGGTTACACAAATCCTGTGAAATCCAAATATGCCATAATTTGTGCAAACTCATGAACTTTTATCTGGCTTCCAAGTTTTATTTCTATGAATAATGCCACCTCCCAGAAAGGCACCTGACATATGTGGTTATGTCTTCATACTTTAATTTCTATAGGGTAGGATCGCATAGTGTAGAATTTCTGGTTGAATCAAGTGGTTTTTAAAAAATTTATTTATTTTTGGTTGCGCTGGGTTTTCATTGCTGCGGGCAGGCTTTCTCTAGTTACGGCGAGCAAGGGCTACTCTTCGTTGCGGTGCACGGACTTTTTTTTTTTTTTTAATTACAGTGGCTTCTCTTGTGGAGCACAGGCTCTAGGTGCACAGGCCTCAGTAGCTACAGCAAGTGGGCCCTAGAGCACACAGGTCTCAGCATTTGTGGTGCACAGGCTTAGTTTTTCTGCAGCATGTGGAATCTTCCCAGACCAGGGATCAAACCTGTGTCCCTTGAATCAGCAGGCAGATTCTCATCCACTGCACCATCAGGGAAGTCCTGAATAATGTACTTTCAATTTTAATAACTGCTAAGACTCTTGAGAGTCCCTTGGACTGCAAGGAGATCCAACCAGTCCATTCTGAAGGAGATCAGCCCTGGGTGTTCTTTGGAAGGAATGATGCTATAGTTGAAACTCCAGTACTTTGGCCACCTCATGTGAAGAGTTGACTCATTGGAAAAGACTCTGATGCTGGGAGGGATTGGGGGCAGGAGGAGAGGGGGAGGACCGAGGAAGAGATGGCTGAATGGCATCACAGACTTGATGGACGTGAGTCTGAGTGAACTCCGAGAGATGGTGGTAAACAGGGAGGCCTGGCGTGCTGCGATTCATGGAGGTGCGAAGAGTTGGATATGACTAAGCAACTGAACTGAACCAAATAGATTTCCAAAAAAGCCTGCAACAATGCATATTTCTACCATTAATATCTGAAAATGTCCTTTTCTATGATTCCCATCAGTATTACGTGTTGCAGTTTGGTAATTTTTGCCAATACAATGAATGGGAAATAAGGTCACTATTACCTTGATTTTGCTGAAGCTTGGGTACATAGGCAGGCTCAACTTATTTTTATACACATATATGTGATAGAAATTTTCTCTCTTCTGAAAAGTCTTTTGAAACTTTTGTTTATTTTCCTATTGGGTGGTTTACTTATCAATTTGTAAGAACTTTTTCTGGCCAATAGATGGTTATTGTAAACTATGTATACTTCCACATATACTTTGAAAATATTTTCCCCAAATAATGGTGTCTACTCAGTTTGGTTTTTGGCACAGAGTATTTCAGTTTCATATACTTAAATGTGGTTTTACTTCTTTTAAAGCGTCAGCATTGCATTTTTATTGATTTTGGTTGTGGTTGCCCTGGGTCTTTGCTGCTGGTCCTGGGCTTTCTCTAGTGGCAGAGAGCGGGGCCCACCCTTTAGCTGTGGCATGCGGGCTGTCACTGCAGTGGCGTCTCTTGTTTCAGAGCATAGCTCTAGGCACGGAGGTTTTGGTAGTTCCAGCACACGGGCTCAGTAGTTGCGGTACACAGACACCACCGTGTGTGGAATCTTCCCAGACCAGGGATCAAGCTCATGCCCCTGCATTGGCAGATGGATTTCTATCTACTGTACCCTCAGGGAAATCCCAGCATTACATTTTTATTTAAAAAGTTCTACACCAAATCCTCTAAATTTTTGGAAATATAATGACAATTTTGTAACATTTAAATGTATAATATTAGTAAAATTTCTTTGATTATAGTGAGAAATAGGACTCAAGTGTGTCTCTTCTCAGATGGTTAGTTATTTTGGCCAGCCATTTATAAATTGAACCATTATCTTCTTATCAAATTGTCCTAATTTCTAGTATATTAAATTTGCATGAGTTCTAGAAGGCTAAGCTAATATTGCTGTTGTTCACTTGTGTCAGACTCTTTGCAACTCCGTGGACTGCAGCATACCACGTTTCCCTGTCCTTCACTATCTTCCGGAGTTTTCTCAAACTCATGTCCCTTGGATTGATGATGAAAACCAAACACCTCATCTTCTGTCGTCCCCTTCTCCTCCTGCCCTCAACCTTTCCCAGCATCAGGGTCTTTTCCAATCTGTTGGCTCTGTGCATCAGGTGGCCAAAGTACTGGAACTTTAGCTTCAGCACCGGTCCTCCCAATGAATATTCAGGGTTGATTTCCTTTAGGATTAACTGGTTTGATCTTGCTGTCCAACAGACTTTCAAGAGTCTTCTCCAACACCACAGTTCAAAAGCATCAGTTCTTTGTAACTCAGCCTTCTTTATGTTCCAACTCTCACATACGTACGTGAATACTGGGCAAGCCATTAGCTTTGACTATGCAGACCTTTGTTGGTAAAGTGATGTCTCTGCTTTATAATATGCTGTCTAGGTTTGTCACAGCTTTTCTTCCAAGGAGCAAGAGTCTTTTAACTTTATGGTTGCAGTCACCATCCACAGTGATTGTGAACTAATACTGTACGTTTTATTATAGTGAGTGGAGGCAATCTGACTGTTGTATTCAGTTCCTCAGTCTCTCTTGTCATGTGACCCTGAAGTGCAGAGGAGTAGGTAGAGTATATTTCCCAGAACCCACTGATGTTGGGGCTGGCCTTGTGACATGTTCTGGCCAACAGGATGTGGGTGGAAGTGACAGGGTGCTGGTTTCAAGCCTCGTCATCCTGTGACCCACTGAGAGAACATGTCCCGTGTGGGCCAAGGAGAATGTGAAGGCACGCAGAACAGAACTAAACCCAGAAATGCTGGCTTCTAGCCCAGGAAACCCAAAGCATGAAGCAGAGCCATCCCACCTGACCTGCAAACACAGGACAGAAAGAAAACTCGCTGCTGTAAGCCACTCAATTCTACGCTGCTTGTTATACCTCATTCTGACAACAAAATACNGCCACGTTTCCCTGTCCTTCACTATCTTCCGGAGTTTTCTCAAACTCATGTCCCTTGGATTGATGATGAAAACCAAACACCTCATCTTCTGTCGTCCCCTTCTCCTCCTGCCCTCAACCTTTCCCAGCATCAGGGTCTTTTCCAATCTGTTGGCTCTGTGCATCAGGTGGCCAAAGTACTGGAACTTTAGCTTCAGCACCGGTCCTCCCAATGAATATTCAGGGTTGATTTCCTTTAGGATTAACTGGTTTGATCTTGCTGTCCAACAGACTTTCAAGAGTCTTCTCCAACACCACAGTTCAAAAGCATCAGTTCTTTGTAACTCAGCCTTCTTTATGTTCCAACTCTCACATACGTACGTGAATACTGGGCAAGCCATTAGCTTTGACTATGCAGACCTTTGTTGGTAAAGTGATGTCTCTGCTTTATAATATGCTGTCTAGGTTTGTCACAGCTTTTCTTCCAAGGAGCAAGAGTCTTTTAACTTTATGGTTGCAGTCACCATCCACAGTGATTTTGAACTAATACTGTACGTTTTATTATAGTGAGTGGAGGCAATCTGACTGTTGTATTCAGTTCCTCAGTCTCTCTTGTCATGTGACCCTGAAGTGCAGAGGAGTAGGTAGAGTATATTTCCCAAAACCCACTGATGTTGGGGCTGGCCTTGTGACATGTTCTGGCCAACAGGATGTGGGTGGAAGTGACAGGGTGCTGGTTTCAAGCCTCGTCATCCTGTGACCCACTGAGAGAACATGTCCCGTGTGGGCCAAGGAGAATGTGAAGGCACGCAGAACAGAACTAAACCCAGAAATGCTGGCTTCTAGCCCAGGAAACCCAAAGCATGAAGCAGAGCCATCCCACCTGACCTGCAAACACAGGACAGAAAGAAAACTCGCTGCTGTAAGCCACTCAATTCTACGCTGCTTGTTATACCTCATTCTGACAACAAAATACCAACAATACACTATAGCTAATATGACTTAAAATCTAGCAAGGGACCTCATACTTACTCACTTTCATCTATATTCACATATGTAAAGTTTCATAGGAAGTTTAATATCACATATAAAAGAAGAAAAATCTTAAATTGTTGCTATTTATAGTTATGTCATGTCTTTCCATTTTATTCAGATCATTTTTCCTAAGTTCTGAAATATAATTTAACAGTTTTCTTGAAGTAAGTCTTTACCAGACAGTTTGTGTCTATTAGAAATGGATTACTTCCCCAATTATTATATTAGTGCCCTTTTTTTTAACTAGTGTTGAGTTTTTAAGGTATCCAATAATATTAGTAGAATAAAAGGTGAAAAGTGAAGTCGCTCAGTTGTGTCCTACTCTTTAGGACCCATGGACTGTAGCCCACCAAGCTCCTCTGTCCATGGGATTCTCCAGGCAAGAATACTGGAATGGGTTGCCATTTCCTTCTCCAGGGGATCTTCCTGACCCAGGGATCGAACCCAGGTCTCCCACATTGCAGGCAGACGCTTTAACCTCTGTGCCACCAGGGAAGCCCAGAATAAAAGGTAATTATAGCTATCTTATTCATGGTAATTTTGAAAGTTACTTTTACTTTTTTTGTTGTATTGTGGTCAGTATAATGCAGTCTTGATGGAAAGCATTATAGAAAACAGCTTAATTGCAACTTGGTTTGAGAGCTAAAGATATAAACAGAAATGATATGGAGAATATAAATACATTATTACATTGTGTGTGTGTAGTCACTTCAGTCATGCTGAACTCTTTGTGACCCTACGTTCTCTAATAGCCTGCCAGGCTCCTCTGTTCTTGGGATTCCCTAGACAAGAATACTGGAGTGGGTTGCCATTTCCTCCTCCAGGGATCTTCCCAACCCAGGGATCGAACCCATATCTCCTTACAGCTCCTGCATTGGCAGGAGGGTTCTTTACTACTAGCACCACCCAGGAAGCACACATTATTACATTAGAATTAAATGTAAATGACTGAGTAATGCTAGGGCTAAACGGTATATGTCATTATAGACTGGGCTTCCCTGGTGGCTCAGATGATCAAGAATTCACCTGCAGTGTGGAAGACCTGGGTTTGATTGCTGATTGGGGAATATCCCCTGGAGAAGGGAATAGCTAGCCACTCCAATATTCTTGCCTGGAGAATCCCCATGGACAGAGGAGCCTAACGGGCTACCATCCATGGGCTTGCAAAGAGTCAGACATGACTGAGCGACTTTCATGTTTGAGGAGGATCATGATAGACTTAAAAAAAAAAAAACTGAAAAAAAAAAGCCACTTAAAGCCATTTCACAATCTCTTACTAAGTGGTCTACAAGGGAAATCATGCTACCTACCAAAATATTCATGTGAATCAAGCTACTTCCTCNGGCTACCATCCATGGGCTTGCAAAGAGTCAGACATGACTGAGCAACTTTCATGTTTGAGGAGGATCATGATAGACTTTAAAAAAAAAAAAAAACTGAAAAAGCCACTTGAAGATATTTCACAATCTATTACTAAGTGGTCTATAAGAGAAATCATGCTACCTACCAAAATATTCATGTGAATCAAGCTACTTCCTCTAGCACTTAGGTTTTGATCTTTGATACTACTTTTCATTAGAGGCAATTCTATTCTATACGGCAGAAAAAAAAGATAGGCTTGAAAAACGCTGTGTGACAAAACAAGGATTTTTGTAAAATACCAGAGGCAGTGTTGAAAACACGAAGAAATATCTGAAGAGGTTTGCATTGGCCAGTCAAAACATCATAAGTATCAAAAAGAAAGTAAAATTCTGCTGTGTTTGAAACAGCCACCTATAATGATACTGGAAAAGTAGAAAATGAATGTAAAAAGCATGAATTAATTTATTTAGTTTTAATGAGAGGAGTATAGATTTGTGCAGGCCTTCTGTTTATGCCATTAAGTGCATATTTGCATAGAGAGAATAGATATTCATTTTCTCTATCCAGTTTAAGTAGATTAGATAGAGAAAACTAGAGATAGACTGAATAATATCAGAAAACTTGGTCCAAAAGATAAGCATGATGTATATGAAGAAATTCTACACTGTTTCTGAAGTGTGTAAAAATAAATGAGTGAAAAAACATGCAGTGTTATTTGGTAGACTCAACATCGAAAAGCTTCCCAGTTTAGTGTGTAAAACTGTATTGTAACCTATTAGCAGTAAAGGTTGTATTGTTTTGTTGGACTGGGAAATAAATTCTAACGTTTCTAGGAAAATTTAAAACTATTCAGTTCAGTNGACTGAATAATATCAGAAAACTTGGTCCAAAAGATAAGCATGATGTATATGAAGAAATTCTACACTGTTTCTGAAGTGTGTGAAAATAAATGAGTGAAAATACATGCAGTGTTATTTGGTAGACTCAACATCCAAAAAGCTTCCCAGTTTAGTGTGTAAAACTTTATTGTAACCTATTAGCAATAAAGGTTGTATTGTTTTGTTGGACTGGGAAATAAATTCTAACATTTCTAGGAAAATTTAAAACTATTCAGTTCAGTTCAGTTCAGTCGCTCAGTTGTGTCTGATTCTTTGCGACCCCGTGAATTGCAGCACATGAGGCCTCCCTGTCCATCACTAACTCCCGGAGTTCACGCAGACTCGAGTTCATCGAGTCAGTGATGCCATCAAGCCATCTCATCCTCGGTCGTCCCCTTCTCCTCCTGCCCCCAATCCCTCCCAGCATCAGAG
>SJYW01032870.1:53196-64710 GCA_006410735.1 Raphicerus campestris | reverse complement strand
GGGCCGGGCCTGCTCCGGCGAGCTCAGGCGTCAGTTTTACGGAGCGCTTCCCTTCTCGCCAGCCCGCCTCCCGTAACTGCCGCCACCGAGCTCACGGCCTCCTGCCCTTCTCCGCTCTCCTCTCCGGTCGTTTACAGTGACGGTCTGGTGTCTGATGTTCACACGGCTTTACTTCGTTTGGATCCTTGAACACGGAGCCCCGAACCCCCGTTTTATTCCCCCTCTGCCAATCAGGAAGCCTCCCTACATGAAACTGCCCCGCCACTACCCCAGCCCCCGTCCCAGGATTTGGCTTGTAGTTATTTCTTTATTTCACCCAGCACTTATCTGACACAAGAAATATCTCATAGTTAACTAAAGGGGGAAAATGCTTGTAAACATGTTTCTTATGCCCAACACCTAAAATCGGATTATTTCTGCCTGAAATTGGATTGTTAAGAGCAGCACAACAGGACAGAAAGCGCTGAAGGAGGAGCGTGAGCGGGAAGATGGAGGTGGGATGTGCTTAGTCAGGGGGGCCTGCTCCCACCTGCCTCCTGCAAATCCCATAAAATATGCTGAAACCAGGCAAAACAACAGTGTTCCTGTGTGCGAACAGACTACAAAAATAAGAAGGAAAAAACGCATTAGCAATGGTGTGTGCGTATGTGAGTCGCCCAGTCGTGTCTGACTCTGCAACCCCGTGGACTGTGGCCCACCCGTCTCCTCTGTCCATGGGATTCTCCAGGCAAGAGTGCTGGAGTGGGTTGCCGTTTCCTTCTCCAATCAGCAATGGTAGTAAATAGTGAACTAGATACATGTATATTTATAGAAGTATGTTGTTTTAATTACATAAAAAATTAAAATTTCAAAATATCAAACACGGATGATTTATTCAATATATTTTGTTGTGTGGGTCAACTGTTAACCATGAAAATATGAGTACATATTATTAGTGTGAGAAAAACACTCAGATATACTAAGACTATTTAAAGCTATACAGTGTGATGTACTTTTTCCTCCTTTTCATAATGCTTAGAAGGGTATAAACCAGACATTAGCAGTGACTATGATGGGGGGATTCCTTACTCTCTTTGCTTTTGTATAAATTTTCAACATTAAACAGGCATCTCCTTTGTAATTAAAAATAGTTTTAAATGAGTAAGACCAAACTACTCAGGCTATGAGAGTTTATAGTAGGAAACACTAATATATAGAAAATAATGTGATGTTGATTCCAAAATTTTCCCTGGTTTTGCAATTATTTACAGCGCTGGTCTAGTGCATGATGTCTACATGGTTTTGCTTTGCTTGGATCTTTGAGCAATAGGGACAGAAATCATGAGATTCCAGAAACTCAGGACCGCAGCAGAGCCGGCTGCGGCCAAGACCTAACCAGCACCAAACAGGCTCATCAAGGCTTTCAGTTAATAGTCTTTAAAAAGCGGTCTTCACTGCTAAGAGGAAACCAAAGAAGCAAGCAGGAGCCCGGGCTGTACGCACAGAGCGCGCTCTGCTTCAGGGGCGGGCAGGGTTGTTCCGCTCATGTGGGTACATGCCTGTCTACACTGACACCACACAGCCTCCCTGGCTCGCAAAGCCGGGCTCCCAGGGTCCCACCACGTCCACACGGCACCCTGCTCCAAGCCCACCCATGAGTATTGGATGAGACTTCACCTGTCCTCCTCGGGGAGGAGGGTTAGGACAGCTCCTCACTCTGGGAGAACCCCTGCAGACAAGTTTTATCATCCATCCACAAATACGAGACTCAAGAGCCCGCTGCCCAGGCTGCCCGCAGAGTGGCCCTAGAGGTCTAGGGCAGGGTCATCCTGCCCCCTCAAGGATCTGGGACCCCTGCTCCCGAGGTGGCAGGGCTTGAGGGAAGCCCCTTCCGTGCCGACCAGGAGCCTGCTCAGACGTCCTCATCGGGCGCAGCTGTGCTGCCGCCACTCTGCCTCAAGCCTGAGGGAGGAGGAGCTGACCCCCAGAGGGAGAGTCTGTCTCCAACCCCAGGGCTGTGGCAGACAAGTGCTGCTCTAGAGGGCAGAGCTGGAAGGACTTGGCTCCTCATGGAGGCCACACAGGCAGAAGCATCCCTGGGCACACGAGAGCATCTGCAAGAGTGAGGACGATTCCGTTATTAAAACAATAACAGCAGCTTCTTCTTCTGAGAAATGGAAATTGCACAGAACTGCCCCACGTCACTGAAGGCTCCAGAGAGAAGGCGATGGCACCCCACTCCAGCGCTCTCGCCTGGAGAATCCCAAGGACAGGGGAGCCTGATGGGCTGCAGGCCATGGGGTCGCGAAGAGTCGGACACGACTGAGTGACTTCCCTTTCACTTTTCACTTTCATGCATTGGAGAAGGAAATGGCAACCCACTCCAGTGCTCTTGCCTGGAGAATCCCAGGGACAGGGGAGCCTGGTGGGCTGGCATCTATAGCGTCGCACAGAGTCGGACACGACTCAAGCGACTTAGCAGCAGCGGCAGCCCCATGTCGCTGAAGGCTCCAGGGCCACCATGAAAAACTGACTGATGTTTGGACAAAGCACTTGTGCTAAAAACGCCAAGTCATGGTCATAATAAGATAGAGAATGCCAGCAAATATATTCAGCATTCATTCAGCAAAGGTGTGAAGGTCCACCTGCCGTCTGGAACTAGAATCTTCTGGCTCATTCATACTTGTCTCAGGACACGCTCTTCTCTGCTGAATGCAAGTCAAGCATTGCTCCTGGGAAGGACCATGGGTTTTATTTTCCTGGAGGATGGAGATATTGAGAAGCCGTAAACAACTTAACTGACCCGCAGCAAGGCTTCACTGATTAATGGTTAAACTTTCGCTCATCTTTGAAAATGACATGCAGCCCAACTGTCAGCTAACGAAATCAGAGGAGTCAGGTTTGCAACGAGGTAGAAACCCACAGCGCAGGATGGCACCGGTAAGTAGGAGGAGACGCAAAGAGCCCTCTCAAGTTAAACGAGCAAAAGTTATGAACGCTACTTCTTCCCAGCAATTAAGATTGTGAAACGCTCCTGCTGTCTTTATTTTGCAATTTTACCTACTTGGCCCTAAAGCATCGTTCCATGTAAAGGCATATTTAAAGCAAAGCCCTCAACTGGGTGAGGAAGGGGTCATCTCATATACAGCCACAATCTCTAAGGAATCGTCTTTAAGGAATCTTTAAGCCTCAGAAATGAGGCTTAAAGTTAGTTACTCAGTTGTGTCTGACTCTTTGCAACCTCATGGGCTGTAACCCACCAGGCTTCTCTGTCTATGGAATTCTCCAGGGAAGAATACTGCAGTGGGTAGCCATTCCCTTCTCCAGGGGATCTTCCAGACCCAAGGATCAAAGCCAGGTCTCCTGTACTACAGGCAGATTTTTTATAGTCTGAGCAACCAGCAAAGCCCCGTAAGCCTCAAAAGGGGACACTTCATAAACAGGATGCGTTTAGAGGCAGAGTACACGATCCAAGAACGAAGAACAAAATTAAGGGTCGGCAGTAAGGGCGCTGATCCTGGAACACCAGGGCCTCCCGAGGCGGACCTGCCACCGGCTGCTCTAAGACAAATGCAGACGAAACATTTCCAACTGTGCCGCTGGAGCAGCTGTCGCAGGAAGCACAGAGGGCAGTGACGGGTCATCGTGAATCGGGCGATTTCACACAGAGGAGTGTCTCTTACGTTTTGTATGCAGGGAAAAGTAGATAAAGCAAAAGCAGACGGCAAAACCATTTGACATCTTTTAGCATTAACGATTCTTGAATCTTGCCTTGGTGTGGAGAAGAACGTGTCAGTTAACGTGGCCAGTGGGACACAGGGGAAACCTAGCTCTAGAACACTGTGAGGCGCCACTTGGCTCCCAAGCTGTGTGCTTTTAAAAACAGGACATGAATTATTTCAGAAGTTCGACTGCTTAAAAAAAAAAAAGTATCGTGTCATTTTCTATAAAGCAGAGAGGAACTCAGAACTGTTGAAGGGAGTCCATGAAACAATGCGAAAGGCCAAAGAATGTTGCAAATGCGATGCTTCTGGAGTATGGGAGGAGGAGAAAAGGAGCAGTTTCAACCAAAGGCCTCCATGTGCTGACTCTGGAAATGTCTGCTCTGCAAATCGCTGTGGACAAAGCCGGTGTTCCTGCCGCCACTCAGCTTCAGCCGACCCGAGCCTTCACCGTAAGCTGCTTAAGAAGCCCAGTGGTGGGCAGCTTGGTGAGCTGGCAGAGGGGAGAAGATGGAGTCCCCCAGGGCACAGGTGCCTTGCAGGTTCCGATGGAAGTTTGCATCTCTCTGCCATCCTGCACACACGTGCAGCGGGGCAGAAAGGGCGAGCCTCACCTCGATACCCTCTCTGCCGAGGGACAGCCAACTCGTCCATCCTTCCGTCCAGCTGTATCAGTCAACAAGTGCACATGACTTGCCAGGCGGTTCCAGGAAACGAGAGCGGATTCTGCCTGGGCAGCACCCAAGATCAGGACCTGAGTCCCAGGCGGCCCTATCGTGGCCAGTGGGCCAGGCGTGGAGCAGGGCACTCGTTGTGACGTCCTGATGAACGGCCTCACCTTCTCTGCANGTTTGCATCTCTCTGCCATCCTGCACACACGTGCAGCGGGGCAGAAAGGGCGAGCCTCACCTCGCTACCCTCTCTGCCGAGGGACAGCCAACTCGTCCATCCTTCCGTCCAGCTGCATCAGTCAACAAGTGCACGTGACTTGCCAGGCGGTTCTAGGAAACGAGAGCGGATTCTGCCTGGGCAGCACCCAAGATCGGGACCTGAGTCCCAGGCAGCCCTATCGCGGCCAGTGAGCCAGGCGTGGAGCAGGGCACTCGTTGTGACGTCCTGACGAACGGCCTCACCTTCTCTGCACACCTGTCATCACAAGGGGAAGAGAGGCAGACAGAGGAAGGCAGGCAGGGAGCACAGTGAGCGGGGGGCCTCTGTCCCCTGTCGGGTGGGCCCCTCTCACAGGCCCCAGAGCTCACTAGAGGCCAGCTGGACGGGGCGAGAGTTTCCTGGCTTACTCCCACTAATGAACATATCTCCAAAAACACTGCAGACTCGTACGCAAAGCTGCCTCCTGGCAGCTCGAGTGTCAGTATCTGTCTTGTGAGGAATTCCCAACGGGGAATAAAAGTAGAAAACTTGAAAACTCGCAGACATCACATTCCAAATGCAAACAGCGAGTTATGGGCTTGGAACTAATAAGCCCGCAATAAACGAGGCCCTGGATCCGGCTGAAATGACACGGAACGTGCCACAAAGCATAAGAAGTCTCTTTTTGAGTCAAAGGCTGACAGTTCCCATAAAATTCAATACTTGAAAAAAATACCAACGTCAATCATAACGGAGAGCCTGACAAGTCCTCAGCAGAAAGACTTTTCTTTTCTGTGGGAAGAAACTCAGAGGAAACAGGGTTTACCAGGAGCCCCAGTTACCCGAAATACCCTTGACAGCACAGACCGACGGGGCCAGCTCAGACCTCACCCCCTCCTGAGCTCCAGCTTAGACGTCCCGTTCTCTTCAGAAATCTTCCCCTGACTCTCCTGGGAATCTCAGATTCCACGCGTGTGTAAAACAGAGCTCACCCTCCCCAAATCCCACGATCCCAGACGTTTCCCCTGCGGATGCACCCCACCTTCCCCAGCCCTGGATCGGGAGTGCATCCTCCCATCTCCACTCACTCTCCCCACTGCCTGCCTCTCACCTAAAAGTGGCCCGTGTGCCCCTTGTTGGGACCTGGTGACCCCACCCTGTCTATTTAGTCTGGTCCTNCTGGGAATCTCAGATTCCACGTGTGTGTAAAACAGAGCTCATCCTCCCCAAATCCCACGACCCCAGACGTTTCCCCTGGTGGATGCACCCCACCTTTCCCAGCCCTGGATCGGGAGTGCATTCTCCCATCTCCACTCACTCTCCCCACCGCCTGCCTCTCACCTAAAAGTGGCCCGTGTGCCCCTTGTTGGGACCTGGTGACCCCACCCTGTCTATTTAGTCTGGTCCTCCCTCCAGCATCAAGGAGACGGTGGTCCTGCCCCCCTCCCAGGAGCAGTACACCCACCACCAAACTCTGCTTCATGACCTTGCTAACTGAAGAGAAAAAAGACCTTATGCAGTTCTTGCAAAAATTATTATCGCAAGCGTGTCGACTGTTAAAAGCGTTATTGTTCTAACTGTGATAGATCAGAAATTTGAAGACTTTAAAATCCTTTAAGCTGATGAAAAGTGGGTCAGCTCCTGGGGGGTCTGGAGGCCTGAGGGTTAGGCCAACGAATGACGCAAAATGGAATTAGGGCCCAGCAGTCTTTTCACAGAAGGAAGGGGCGTCTTAGGTGGCTGGCAAGTGTGGCTCCCCGCGTGGAGCGACTCGCTCAGCCATGCCCCCTTGTCCCCTGGAGCCCCAGCCTGGGGGAGGGTGGAAACGGAATAGCAAGCGCCCCGAGCCGAGTCAGGGCTTGCATGTCCCTGGGGCTGCCGAGCGAAACGTCAAGGTGCAGCGGTGGCCGTGAGTGGGAGCCAGAGTCGCATCGTCTGGGGGATTTCGGCTCTCTGAGGGCAAATGCAGGGAGGGCTCTGGTTCTCGGTCTGAGGCATGATGAGTGGGAGACACTGGGTCTCCACTGGACTCGGGCCCTGGCGGTCAGGCGTCTCTCCTGGCCCCCTTTGCCTCACTGTGAGCCATTCCTGCCTGGCCCACTGTTCAGTTCAGTCAGTCAGTCATGTCCGACTCTTTGTGACCCCACGGACTGCAGCACGCCAGGCCTCTCTGTCCATCACCAACTCTCGGAGTTTATGCAAACTCATGTCCCTTGACTTGGTAATGCCATCCAACCATCTCACCCTCTGGTCCTCTGACCCTCCTATAAATGCTGTGAGTAACTGGTATTCTCTGAACAACCAGTACACGATCACCCTTCTAGGCTAGAATAAACAGAGAGTGTTCGTTCTCTCTGCAGCTAAGAGCCTTGTTACTGGAAGTCTGCAGGTAGCAAATCTGGGCCTTCGTGACCAGGTGGCTGAGCCCTGAGCCCGGGCTGCAGGCAGCCCACAGCGCATAGTAGTGGGGCAGCTACTTCACGATCACCCAGCCCAAGGAGGACGTGCCTCTGGAAGCCAAGGCTTGGGCGCGGCGAGATGCTGCATTTCTAAGTCATTAGGATGGGCGTGAGGAGTTCAAGGCTGTCAGTCAAGGGGTGGCTTCTAATCATGACGAGGAACCTGAAAATGAAACAAGTTCCAAGCTAAAACCTCTCAGCATAAGCTGGGATCAAGGGATGAGACGATTCCGTAGCTGCTCTCCGTGAATCCCTTATCTCCTGGGGCTGGATAACTCGATGCTGAGTCTGATTCCTCGCGTTGTTGAATCGCAGTGTAAGAAGTC
Organism: Raphicerus campestris; assembly: GCA_006410735.1. NCBI lineage: Eukaryota > Metazoa > Chordata > Mammalia > Artiodactyla > Bovidae > Raphicerus > Raphicerus campestris. Next base: position 57,354 of record SJYW01032870.1, on the reverse strand, counting down.
TGTTACATACGTGCCCTTGTGAATCTCTTAAATGAAAAATAGGGCACTGGTTGAGGAAGGTGGGGTGGGGCTAAAAATTGGGACAAGAGTGCTGGGGAGGATTTTAATGAAGCCAGGGCTCCTCCCAAACCACCAGCCTCCTGAGCCTCACAGACAAGCACCAACGCTTCCTGCCACAGCTGGGGCTGCTGCCGCCTCGGAGCACGGCCAGGCCTCGCCAGAGAGCGCTGTGTCGACAAAGATGCGTTGCTCCTGCCCTGTCTCCACCCACCCCCCACCCCCATTTTCTTTAGATCTATAATTAGGAGCAGACTGTCTTTATGACCCAGGAAGCTAATTATAGCATCCAACCCGAGAGAAGACATACCGTCTACAACAAATTCAAGGTTATTGTTGGTAACAGAAAACTTGAAGAATATGCAAAGATATCTATTTGAAGACGCTGGACCTAGGAGAAGAGGACATACATTTAAATAAATTTTAATTATGCAAATGGGTTGGAAACTTAGAGATTTTGGATTCTGGGGCTCACTTGATTACCTGGGAATGGATTAGCTGATTTCCCAATTGTTGGCTGCAACCTGGACTTGGTGAGGGCTGGTGCTGAATGAAGCTGACATGCCAGAATCCTGTGTGTGAGGAGAAGGAGCTGGAAGCTGCGATCTGTGCAGGGACGGGTCAGGGCTCCTACACGCGGACATCAGAGTCCACTCCAGTGGGTTCTACTGCGGAGGGCTCCTTAGCCCACACCGTCTCCAAAAGTGTGACCACAAGCTTGGAAGCTGTGGATCTGGGAGTCACGGGCCCGGGGGAAGCTGTGGGACAGGGTTCCAACTGGAGTCCCACTGCGGGCACCGCTGCCACCCCCGATGCTGGGGGCTAGAGGAACAGCAGGCTCCGTAATTGTGCCCGAGGGCCAGCCTGCAGCCGTGGAGCCAGCTCCTCAGAGCCTGGCTGCTCAGACTTGCCCCCAGGAAGCGCGTGGCTGGTCTGATGGGCAGAGCCTCTGGTCACATGTGCATTCGGCTTTCCGGCCTCTAGAGGACAGGGGGCTCACTCCCGGAGGGTAAATCACACTGAAGGAAGCACCCTGAATGTTTTCCAAAAGAAAATCTGAAATGTGTCGTCTCTAGGAACCCAAGCCTGTGCTGAACAGAACAGGGCCTGCCACGTGTGTTGACACGCTCATTTACGCGACAAAGGTCCGCAGGCACGTGTGCTGGAGACGGGGCAGAGACGACCGTGCAGCGAGGCTCCTGGGAAGACTCGCCCGAGCACGGCTGCCCCGGCACAGCGGGAGGAGGTCCGGGTGGGCCTGGGCACTGAGGGGCCGGTGCTGCTGGTACTGAGGCGGGAGGTGAAGGCAGGGACATGGATCATCATCGCTGCTGGAGGCAGCGGGACGGTGCTCCCTTCGTATGGAGATGGCGCGGTCCAGCCTGCCCGAGTGGAGGGTTCAACCAAAGACACACAGCCAACCAAAACAAATCCACAAGCCATTTCTGCACCAGATGCAGCTTTTCCAAGACAGAAACAATGACAAGTTCTTTCCTTCAGTTATTCGGACAGTAAATGAGTGGCCGGGGCCGCACGGAAGCCGGGAAGCCAGGAGATCGACGCTGGAGCGAGCACATTCCTCTTTTTCAGGAAAGCAGCCAACCTTCCTGGGGCCTCCGTGTTCATTTCTAAATGCTTATCTTAAAGTTCATACATTTTATTAATAAAAATTGTGGGCATGACGATTTGATCTACAGATGCAGAGTGAAAAGACGACCGCGNTCACGCAGGCGTGCAATGGGAAGATCAATCATCTGCTTATTTATGTCTGGTTCATACTCAGGCTCTTATATCAAAAAAACCTACATTTATTAACACACCAGGAGAGACTTCTTCCCACCAGAGCTGGCCCTGGACCACAGGGATCCCCAGTTTTCAGGCTAGGACTGTCCTGTTCTCCTGCACCTTCAGTGGGGAAAGTCCTATGGAGGGGCTCTCAGCGTGTCCGAATGCTGGTGTATTAGGAGCAGGATTGTGACAGCTCAGTGCTGGGGCCACCTTCCCCAGTGACCCAGAGCCCCAAGCTACATCCCTCCTCCGCACTCCTCTCCCAGACCACCCGGCTCTGGCCTTCAAGAAGGAGGTCGAGAGCGGGGTGGTCCTGCCCGCTTCCTGGCCAGCAGCCTAAGAGGACACGTCCTCCTGGTTGGAAGCAACCCCCAAGCCCCACGGAGTGGCAGCTCCCCCCAGGAGCAGCATCGCCGTGGCGGGGTGCCGGCGCGGGGTGGACAGCAGCGTCCCCGCCGCCCTACGTGCTGTGAACCGTTCCTGATCACCTGTATGCACAGCCAGGGGCACGAAGGGACTGCCTCCATGAGAAGAATGAGTAGTCAAATCTTCCAATGACTGCCAGACGCAGCGCCCGCTTCGCACAGACAGACGTTCTACGACATTTGTTCTCCAAGGCTTCGTCTGCACCATTTTAATTGTTAGGTAAGCGAGACGTAGCTAACACTTTCAGAATGCTCCGTCCTTAGCAAGTTTCGTGTCACTTCACTTCATCTTTGCAATAACCTCACAAGGGGGCCTCCCGTTTCAGAGATCCAGGATTGGAGCACAGAGACACGAGGCTCTCTCCCAGACCAGCCACCAGGAGACGCCTCCTGCACCTCAGCCACCAGACGACGCCTCCTCGGCTCCTGGGCTGCCTGGCGCCTGGGACTACGGCAGGGAGGGTCACCTGCTTTTACTTGTTGTGATTTGATGCAGTCATACTTTTTCTCTTTAAATACTTTGCCAGTGCAGAACTTGCTTTTTTTGCAGGTTGAGCTAAGGATTGAATTGACCTTTTTCCCAACCAAGTGAGCCAGCTGGCCCGTTATGACTGACAGCATAGCCCAGTCTTTCTACGCCGGCTGTGAGTGACCCGCAGCACCCCGACACTCTCGCCTGGAGTGCTCTGAGCCCCCTGCCTTGGCTCCCAGATCTCTCCGACACTCGCCTGGAGCGCTCTGAGCCCCCTGCCTTGGCTCCCAGATCTCTCCGACACTCGCCTGGAGCGTTCTGAGCCCCCTGCCTTGGCTCCCAGATCTCTCCGACACTCGCCTGGAGCGCTCTGAGCCCCCTGCCTTGGCTCCCAGATCTCTCCGACACTCTCGCCTGGAGCGCTCTGAGCCCCCTGCCCTGGCTCCCTGATCTCTCCAACACTCTTCCGTGGAGCGCTCTGAGCTCCCTGCCCTGGCTCCCTGTTTTCTCACCCTTTATCTGACCTCAGGCACAGGCCATTCTGGTTTTGACTCTCGAAAATATTTTCACATCTGCCAGAGCAAGTTCCCCTCAGTGGTGTGAAAATCACTCACTCATCCTGCTAACCGTCAGACTCATCTGAAATTTGACTGGGACTGTGCTTTTTCAGGTTAATTAGCAGAGAAGTGGCATCTTTGTAATATTGAGTCAATAATCCTTCCTTTCATTTGTCTTACTTTATATCTTTCAGTAAAATTTTATAGATCGCTTTGAATGGGATTGCATGTTGCTTAAATTTGCTTCCCAGGAATTTATGTTGGGCCACTGTCATGAAGTCGCTTTGTTCGCTACACTTTCTGTTCTAATGCTTTGGCATTTACAAAGCTCGTTGGTTTCGGCGCTTTCTTTACTGGCCATTCTTCCTCTTTTGAATTTATTCCCATAGATTTTCAGATGAAATTTTAGGTTGTTAGATGGACAAGCATAGGATGTTTCTATATAATAGACACATATGTGCATTTTTGGAGAATAGGGTCCCAGAAAATCAAATCCCTCTCATTAAGGTGATTTTATAAGTATTCTTAAAGAAATTAATGTGATAAATTATATTAATACACTTCCTCATTAAAAACTATACTTATAATTCCTAATAAAAGCCGTACTTGTGCAAAGCATATTAATCTTATAAAAATTCTGGTTTGGCGTGTGTGCTATTTGCCTAAAGGTGCTGTAACGAAGTGGCACAAACTGGGAGGTTTAAAGGAGCAGGAATTTATAACCTCAGCTCTGGGGGCCAGGAGCCAAGTTGAAGGCAGTGCCCGCTCCCTCTGCAGACACTGAGAAAGCAGACGCCCAAGCGGCGCAGGGAGCAGCCTCCCGAGTCCAGACTTGCTCCTGCCCCATTTTTGCATCTCC
>SJYW01032870.1:22745-53121 GCA_006410735.1 Raphicerus campestris | reverse complement strand
AAAAAAAAAAGCATTGTCTTATTCTAAATAGCAGTGAGGTGCAGAGCATAATATGTGATGATTCAATAAAGGCGCTCATTTAAATTGCAGATGGTTATAAAACTGAGACTGCAGATAACTTTACTCTGAGAATGTACAGAATAAATGATCTCTTAATATAATAAAGTCACTTGTCGTCTTTGCGGTTTATATTAAAACTTCACTTGAGATGTGATTTCCAGGCAGGTCTCTGAAAACGCTCCCTCGGGACAGTAAAACTCAATGACACTGGATCATCCCCAAGAAGTAATTTTTTTTAAAAAAAGGGACATGTTATACGTTGTCAGGGAAGTTCCGAAACTTTGTGTTCGTGGATGAATTATTCATTAAAAGTTTTTGGAGAAGTCCAGGTGGTGCAAAGCCAAGGTTCTGAATCGAAAACGCATCCTTTCTTGGAACCAACCACACACATTTAGCGATGCCGGCAGGGTAATGGGAGCTAACCCCCAGGGGACGCAGCCCCAGGGCGCCTCTCCCAGGGGGCTGCCCCCAGTGGCTTGGGCCTCCAGAGGCAGGAACCCAGAGGTGACCAAGTCCAGGCAGCAGGCATACTCTCAGGGTTCAGGGGACCAGACCAGACAGGAGGCTCACAAATCCCAAGGCGGCCAGTGGAGCGCTGACTGCCGTGGACACAGCCCTCAACACAGTTTCCTCCAGGGAGAGGCTGGCTGTAGGGATCTCATCACGGGCAGCAGAGCAGCAGCCCCTCCTACATACCCCCACCCTCCTCACGCCATGTATTTACTGATGTAACCACGCCTCACTGCACAAGGAATCCAACTCTGTCGTCAAAGGAAAATCAGAAAGCACGTCAGTAGGGAAACAGCCTGAGACTGGCCCTCCGGGCGGCACGGCTCGGTTCCGCTGCTGCCGCCGAGGCTCGGCCGCCTGCTAACCCACGGGGTGGGTCACTGCTGAGGTTTTGTGGCTCCTCTTGCAGTCCCCGTCTCCACTTTCTGCAGCTGGAGGGAATCCTCTTGTGTGATAACTTTGACGACATGCCTCACGCCATTTCCTGGGCTCTCCAGAGTCCCTGGTCGTTGGGGTCCCTTGGCACATAAAATTCGCTTTGTATGACCTTCCGCGGCAACCACCTTCTCTCTAATTCTAATTACTGTTTTCCTTTCCACTTGCACTCACTGTGCAGCGCACGTCGGTTCGATTCTTTCAGGCCCGTCTCTTCTGCTGGATCCCGGCGTGTGTCAGCGCTGTAGCTGTTTCTCGGGGGGTTAAGCGTGTTGCCTTGTTTTTGCAAACCTCCTTTTTCTCTTCTCAGTTCTCTGGAGTTATGTTATCTTCTGAGGTAGGTTCTTCAAGTTTGCTTGTCTCTAACGGGAAGGTTGGGCTTCCCCGGAGGCTCAGCAATAAAGGATTTGCCTGCAGTGCAGGAGCCGCTGGAGACGTGAGTTTGACACCTGCATCGAGAAGACCCCCTGGAGGAGGGCATGGCAGCCCACTCCAGTGCTCCTGCCTGGAGAATCCCATGGACAGAGGAGCCTGGCAGGCTACAGTCCATGGGGTTGCAAAGGGTCAGACATGACTGAGTAACTGATCACGCAGGCGTGCAATGGGAAGATCAATCATCTGCTTATTTATGTCTGGTTCATACTCAGGCTCTTATATCAAAAAAACCTACATTTATTAACACACCAGGAGAGACTTCTTCCCACCAGAGCTGGCCCTGGACCACAGGGATCCCCAGTTTTCAGGCTAGGACTGTCCTGTTCTCCTCCACCTTCAGTGGGGAAAGTCCTATGGAGGGGCTCTCAGCGTGTCCAAATGCTGGTGTATTAGGAGCAGGATTGTGACAGCTCAGTGCTGGGGCCACCTTCCCCAGTGACCCAGGGCCCCAAGCTACATCCCTCCTCAGCACTCCTCTCCCAGACCACCCGGCTCTGGCCTTCAAGAAGGAGGTCGAGAGCGGGGTGGTCCTGCCCGATTCCTGGCCAGCAGCCTAAGAGGACACGTCCTCCTGGTTGGAAGCAACCCCCAAGCCCCACGGAGTGGCAGCTCCCCCCAGGAGCAGCATCGCCGTGGCGGGGTGCCAGCACGGGGTGGATAGCAGCGTCCCCGCCGCCCTACGTGCTGTGAACCGTTCCTGATCACCTGTATGCACAGCCAGGGGCACGAAGGGACTGCCTCCATGAGAAGAATGAGTAGTCAAAGCTTCCAATGACTGCCAGACGCAGCGCCCGCTTCGCACAGACAGACGTTCTACGACATTTGTTCTCCAAGGCTTCGTCTGCACCATTTTAATTGTTAGGTAAGCGAGACGTAGCTAACACTTTCAGAATGCTCCGTCCTTAGCAAGTTTCGTGTCACTTCACTTCATCTTTGCAATAACCTCACAAGGGGGCCTCCCGTTTCAGAGATCCAGGATTGGAGCACAGAGACACGAGGCTCTCTCCCAGACCAGCCACCTGGAGACGCCTCCTGCACCTCAGCCACCAGACGACGCCTCCTCGGCTCCTGGGCTGCCTGGCGCCTGGGACTACGGCAGGGAGGGTCACCTGCTTTTACTTGTTGTGATTTGATGCAGTCATACTTTTTCTCTTTAAATATTTTTCCAGTGCAGAACTTGCTTTTTTTGCAGGTTGAGCTAAGGATTGAATTGACCTTTTTCCCAACCAAGTAAGCCAGCTGGCCCGTTATGACTGACAGCATAGCCCAGTCTTTCTACGCCGGCTGTGAGTGACCCGCAGCACCCCGACACTCTCGCCTGGAGCGCTCTGAGCCCCCTGTCCTGGCTCCCTGATCTCTCCAACACTCTCGCCTGGAGCGCTCTGATCTCCCTGTCCTGGCTCCCTGATCTCTCCGACACTCTCCTGGAGCGTTCTGAGCCCCCTGCCTTGGCTCCCAGATCTCTCCAACACTCGCCTGGAGCGCTCTGAGCCCCCTGTCCTGGCTCCCTGATCTCTCCAACACTCTCGCCTGGAGCACTCTGAGCCCCCTGCCTTGGCTCCCAGATCGCTCCGACACTCTCGCCTGGAGCGCTCTGAGCCCCCTGCCCTGGCTCCCTGATCTCTCCAACACTCTCGCGTGGAGTGCTCTGAGTTCCCTGTCCTGGCTCCCTGTTTTCTCACCCTCTATCTGACCTCAGGCACAGGCCATTCTGGTTTTGACTCTCGAAAATATTTTCACATCTGCCAGAGCAAGTTCCCCTCAGTGGTGTGAAAATCACTCACTCATCCTGCTAACCGTCAGACTCATCTGAAATTTGACTGGGACTGTGCTTTTTCAGGTTAATTAGCAGAGAAGTGGCATCTTTGTAATATTGAGTCAATAATCCTTCCTTTCATTTGTCTTACTTTATATCTTTCAGTAAAATTTTATAGATCGCTTTGAATGGGATTGCATGTTGCTTAAATTTGCTTCCCAGGAATTTATGTTGGGCCACTGTCATGAAGTCGCTTTGTTCGCTACACTTTCTGTTCTAATGCATTTACAAAGCTCGTTGGTTTCGGCGCTTTCTTTACTGGCCATTCTTCCTCTTTTGAATTTATTCCCATAGATTTTCAGATGAATTTTTAGGTTGTTAGATGGACAAGCATAGGATGTTTCTATATAATAGACACAGATGTGCATTTTTGGAGAATAGGGTCCCAGAAAATCAAATCCCTCTCATTAAGGTGATTTTATAAGTATTCTTAAAGAAATTAATGTGATAAATTATATTAATACACGTCCTCATTAAAAACTATACTTATAATTCCTAATAAAAGCCGTACTTGTGCAAAGCATATTAATCTTATAAAAATTCTGGTTTGGCGTGTGTGCTATTTGCCTAAAGGTGCTGTAACGAAGTGGCACAAACTGGGAGGTTTAAAGGAGCAGGAATTTATAACCTCAGCTCTGGGGGCCAGGAGCCAAGTTGAAGGCAGTGCCCGCTCCCTCTGCAGACACTGAGAAAGCAGACGCCCAAGCGGCGCAGGGAGCAGCCTCCCGAGTCCAGACTTGCTCCTGCCCCATTTTTGCATCTCCCGTGAGGGCCTCCCTTTGGCCAAACCCAGTGAGAATCCAGAGTGCACAGGAGCCCAGTGACGGGGTCTCCACAGGAGCCCAGTGACGGGGTCCATACAAGGGGCACAAGCTCCTAGGGTCCAGAACTCAGTGGGGAAGGATGGAAGGCAGCGCTCAGCTTTCTTTATGGTCCAACTCTCACATCAATACATGACTACTGGAAAAACCATAGACTAGATGGACCTTTGTTGGCAAAGTAACGTCTCTGCTTTTTATCCCTAGAGCCCTCAAATTTAGAGACAGAGGTTAGAATGGAGGGTGTCAGGGGCTGCAGCAGGGGAGGAGGAAGGGGAGTTGCTGTTTGATGCGCAGAGAGCTGCACTTTTGCAAAATGAAGAAGCTCTAGAGACTGGCGGCACAATAATGGGAATACACGCTTAAACAGGGTTAGGATGGAGAATTTTATGTTACGTGTTTTTAACCACAGTTAAAAATTAAAAGTTTTTAAATGAGACATATCAAATTGCCACCAAAAGCTATTATAAACATATTGATAAAGCACAGAATAATACATATATGGACAATAAAAGCATGCTGGAGAGTCAGGTTCAAATAATATATTGAAACCATTGCGAAGTACTACTTTAAAATGAGGTTCAAGGATGATAGCAGATATGAAAGAAAGCAAAAGTCATAATTCAAAAAATTTCAGAAATGAATGACAGAACTGAGGGGAAAATCAGAAATTTAAAAGACATTTCAGAAAAGAAAACTCAGGCAGAAGAAACATGAATAGAATGAGATAATACCTTAAGAAAAATGGAAAAGAGAAGAGACAGGCTTTTTAATACAATGAAGAAAAGAAAAGGGATTCCAGAAAAAAAAACCAAAAAACAGGAATTCTGAAGGCTGGCAAAGACAACCTTATGCATGACTTTGAGGCCTGAAGAAGGAATCAAAGAGGAAAATAAAACAATAGTAAAAACTGCGTTTCAAGATAGCCTTCCTCATTTAAAAAGATATTTTAAAACCACTGCTGTATTGAAAGCACATGGCATGCCTGAGAATACAGACCAGAACAACTACTAGAAAGACAGAGGCGTATAAATTAGTCAACTTTTACAAAAAAGGGGAAAAAATCATCTTTTACGCAGCCAGGTAAAACAGTAAGATAATAAGAGAAATAAAAATTCTATCACACATTTTTCACAGAAAGTCTTTACACCAGAAAGAAGTAGAATATTATGTTTAATGTGCTTCAGGGGGGAAATGTGAACCAAGTATTTTTTTATCCAGCAAAAGTGGACTTTCAAAGCATAATAGTATAAAAACATGAAGTGTTATCAACATTCAAGACATCAGAGCTATGTTCTCACGAGGCCGTCCTGAGGAAGGTAATTAGAAGATGAGCTTTAAACAAAAATGACCACAGAGATTTTAGCTGAAGGCTGGTAACTAGCACGCATGGAGCTGGCTGCAGAAAGTTAACGAGGCTGCAAGGGGGGAGATACCATGCAAAATGGCTCGGCGTGGCCTGAGGCGCGGCGCCCCATCCCAAACGAGCATGCAACAGCAAACACACGTGGCAGAAAAGGAAGACTCACCTTTCCTAGCGCTTAGAGCGGCGTGCTGGTGATGCTCATGCTGCCACAGATGTGCTGGCGTCGACACGCATGCAGACACATAATCCTGGGGCTCTGAGACCGCGTGAGCTATGGGGGAAATAAAAGAGTGAGCTTGCCAGTTTTCTGGTCTCTCATCCTGTGTGTCCCTGAGGGCGGTGCTGAAGGAAGGACGTGCAGACTTACAATAGCTGAATCAACGCCCGCTGTCAGGGTGGATCAGAGGGACAGCACGGACCACCAGAGCCTCCCCGTAACATCCTTGTGCCCTGAGGACAGGTTTGGAGTCCATTGCCCACTGAGAGACGCAGGGCTTCTTGGAGAAAAGGCTGGCCTCGGGGCTGTGTGTGGGAGCCAGGCGAGGGCGGTATAATGGGCCTGGGGCATCTTGTCACGCCAGGTAGTGGCGAGGCCACCAAGGTCGCTAGTGTGGCATGCCAACTCAGGAGCTGACCTGAGGAGGTTCCTATTGCCCCAAACTGGGACTTCCTGAGTTTCAGAAAGGATGCTGGTTTGCACAGAGTGAGGGCTATTAAATAAGTCTAAATGGACACATTAATAAAAGGATTCAGAGAGCATGCTGTTCAGGGAACAGCGGGCTCCCAGCTCGTCCCCCTGAAAACTGGCCGGGAGGATCCAGCTCCTCCACGTCCGGTCCCAGTGTTACACACACANTGGACACATTAATAAAAGGATTCAGAGAGCATGCTGTTCAGGGAACAGCGGGCTCCCAGCTCGTCCCCCTGAAAACTGGCCGGGAGGATCCAGCTCCTCCACGTCCGGTCCCAGTGTTACACACACAGATGAGAGTGACGAGAACTCTCTCTTTATCCGAGTATTTCAGTTCCGGAATGGAAACAGCGACACAATTAGACCAACCACTCTATCCCAGGATGGATGGGCGACCAGTGGCAGCTGCCAGCGTCACAGGGAGAAGCCAGCAGACGCTCCGTGCCTCTCAGTAAAAGGAGGAGACACCAGCCTGGATCTCCACATGGGACCCCACCCCCCACCACCAAGGTTCTGCATCCAGGTACCGTGAACAGAGCCCGAGGGCAGGAGAGAATGAGCTGCACTGGGACTGCGCTCCGCAAAGCCAGGCTGGGCAACCGCGGGGCCAGAGCCTGAACTNTTCGGGTTCTGCCCACGTCCTGCCGGGAACACCAATCAAACCAAGTCCTGTCAGGGCAGCCGTGTAGCGGGAAGCAAGGCGGGGAGGAGGCGGGGGGCTTGGCACCCCAGAGGGCACGGGCAGGAGCGGCATCTGGAAGGACAGGAGAGCCGTGTAGGAGCTGAGAGGTGGCGGGGAGATGGGGCCCCACTCACAGAGCCACAGCTCAGAGGATGGGGGGCCTCCTGCTCCAGCTCCCCTCCCACTGGCCCCCCAGCCTCGGCCCTCCCCCAGCTTCAAGGGGAACTGCGGTCCAGCCGCCAGAGAGAAAGAGAGGTGCCAGAGGGGCCGTCTAGACCCTACATGCACGAATGACCCTCTCTGAGTCTCAGTCTTCTGAAATGAGAATGGAGACGTGAGGGCGTCCCCCAGGGCACAGTGAAGGGGGAACGCGGACCGCATCTGCAAAGGACTCTCCTCCGAACCTGTCACGGCAGCTGCTCAGAACCGGTCACTCTCATCAGGGCCACGAGGACGGAGGCCCGCAGGGCCCCTGCAGGGAGAGGGCTGGGGAGCAGTTCTGGGTTTCCAGAAGACGCTGGAATGCTGGGCTCCGAGAACTCGGCTNTCACTCTCATCAGGGCCACGAGGACGGAGGCCCGCAGGGCCCCTGCAGGGAGAGGGCTGGGGAGCAGTTCTGGGTTTCCAGAAGACGCTGGAATGCTGGGCTCCGAGAACCCGGCTAGGAAACCGTTTCCATCTGTGAACCCACTGTGCCCTGCTCTGGCACCAACAGGACAGTAAGTCCTCATCCTGGACAGACGGAGCCTGGGGGACAGACACACGAATGGGGACTGTTCAACGCCCAGCTGCTTGAGCAGAGCATCCCAGGCCAGAGGGAGCGGCGGGTGCTTCCACTGGACGAGGCAACCTCGAGAGCAAGCACCCTTGGGCCCACAGGGAGAGGGACCCACGGGGACAGCCAGCATGGGGAGGGCTACGGGGGCATGCCAACAGGGCGGGCACAGTGGCCATTGGCCAGCAGGGTGTGCAGTGCTGGCAGGGCAGCCTCGGCCTGACCCTCACTCCCGCAGAGCCGGCACACGGCTGTGTACCCAGCCAAGGCCTCCACGTCGGACCATCTGGGGCCAAGGCCACGCTGTAGGACAAACTGTGTTCTCAGGCCACTGTGCCGAGCCAAGGCCAAAAAGCCGGCCTCCCAAGAGCGTGGGCTTGGCTTGCTGGACCGTCCCACGCCGCGCTGAGCTGCTCAGCATCCAGGGGCCCGGCCTCCTGAGAGCGATTCCACGTCCAAGCGGGAGCTCCCGGGGTCTGAGTCTCATGGCGCTGACCTGCAGCTTGCACGGCAGAGGGGGGGTCCACAGGGCACAGCCCAGCCCGGTGCGGGCCGCGGAACTACGGGAGGGACAGGCCAGCCCTCCCCAAAGGAGAGAGGGAAGGGCCCAGAGGTGGCGAGCGGGGAGACGGGAAGACGCAGCCAGCAGACGCAGGGCCAGAGCGAGTGGGGCGAGAGGGCCCAGCCTGACCCCAGAAGGAACAGAAAGACCCAAAGCCGATGAGGGCAGTGCTTTACGAGCCCGGGGCTCCCGCCCGTCAGCAGCCCACCTGGGTCAACTCTGGACATACAGCAGGCCCTCAGGCTGGACGGCCAGCCGGGCCGCTCCAGGCGCCGCAGCACAGGCTGGGCCAGGGACTGCTCTCGTCACTGCGTCACCAAGAAAGACAGAGGCTCTGGGGAATGTCATTAGGGCAGGGCCGCCTTGGAATCCTCTTGGATTTGCGTGAGATTGAGAGGCTTCTGGCTGCAGTTAAACACCAGGAGCTGCTTTTACACAAAGAAAGGTTTTATTTTCCTGAACCTCCGTTCCTATTCAGAATACCAAAGGGAAGAATTCACCCCAATCAAAGTCGGGATTTATCAACCAGAAAGTTCAGCCTTGTCCCCTGCCAAGCCTAGTCATTTATAAAAATAGCTGGTTATTAGGTTTTCCAAGACAGAGTTTCATGAGCTACCTGATTTTTCAGGCCCTGAAGGCAGAGGGGAGCTGGCGGGGATATTGGGGGTGAAGTCCCAGGTGATGCTTCCTCATGGTGATTCAGGTGGGCAGAGGCTGGCGGGCTGTCAACGTTGTGTAGGACTCTGAGGAGCTGAAGGGAGGTGCAGGGACCAGGGAGAGACGGAGGACGGGGCGGGGTCGGAGCACACAGTCCTGGGAGGCTCAGTGTCCCCATCCCTCCTTCTTCCTGCAGAGATTTCCAGGCGCTGCCCAGAGGAGTGAAGCAGAGCAGGACCACGCCTGCCGCAAAGGTGCCTGCAGCCGGCAGGGACCAGAGACGGACGGGGAGGGCAGTGCAGCTTCGAAGACACCAGGGGGACAGGGGTTGGGAAAGCTTCCTGCAGCCCAGGGTCATTTCATTCCTGGGAGCACAGGGAAGAGCCCCGAGCCCTGAATGGGTGCCAACTACGCAGAGACGTCTCCCCGCCTGTAAGCGCAGCCGCCAAGACACGGTTCAGCACATCAAAGACGTCAACTGTCACACAGCAAGGACCACCTGACCGTGGGCACCTCATTCTCCTCGCTCCGGAAGGTCCTCGACAGGACAGATGAGACCAGCGGGGCAGACAAGCAGGGGCGAGGGGCTCCGGTGCGGAGTGCGCTGTCACCTGCGTCCCTGTCCTGCTTGGCTCTGCCCACTGCAGGGAGGCTGGGAGTGTCCAGGGGTTTGGGACTGGATGCTGTGGGCAGGGCAGGGCTGCTGCTCAGGCCGGGACTGTGCAGAGGGTCCTGCTCATGCATCACGTGTGGGGTGCGCCATGCTGGAGCAAACATGGGGAGAAGCAAGGGGACCCATATGTCCTTCCCCCGCACTGGGCCTGGGGCGCTGCCAGCTCAGGGTCTCCTTAGGTGGAACCTCACTCACTGGGGCCCTAAAGGAGAGCCTCCCAAGGTGCAAGGGACCCAGTGGAAGGGGACAGGGCTTTCTTTCCCTCTGCCGAGGAGAAGCAGCCTGACCCCCAGATCCTCTCTGAGGGCAGCTGCAGAGCCTCCATGAGCCATCCGCTGCTTCCCCCCGTCTGTCTGGCTTCAGCCCCACAACTTGTTCCAGGAGCCCCTCCACGTGGTAGCCTGAGCCTAGCCTTAAGAGACCCCACGCACTGTGAGGACGGGGAACAAGACCAGGGCCTCCTCACCTCCTGCGTTGACCTGGGTGTCTGGAAAGTGCCCTGGTTGCTTCTCAGGTCACCAAGAAATAAAACACAGGAAGCAAGGGGAAGGTCGGGTTGTGGAAACACCCTGCAGGATTCTCTGCTGCCCCACAGGTGAGCAGCATTTGGTACCGTGTTCGACAGCCCCGTTCCCGACCAAGCACGTGCGTTAGGAGCTGCAGACGTTTCATCAAGCGTGGTCGCTGCTCCTGCGGACGCGTTGCTGCTGCTCACTCACTCAGTCGTGTCCGACTCTGCAGCCCCATGGACGGCGGCACGCCGGGGCTCCCTGCCCATCACCATCTCCCGGAGTTTGCTCACTTCATGTCCGTTGAGTCAGTGATGCCGTCCAGCTGTCTCGTCCTCTGGGCACTTAGGTACAAGTGAATGTTTGAGCCCGTGTTACCAGGAGCTGGAGCTCACGGTCAGCACCGACTCAGAAGACACTGGGCCTCCCAATGTCTGCTGCTAATGTTGCCACCATTGTTCAAAATAGCAGTTTGTCAATGAGATATGCAAATAACAACCAAATGTAACTTCTTCTGTAAACAAGGCACAATTCCAGAATATGAGCTGTGGGAACAGAAAGCGTCTCTTAAGGTAAATTCCATGTGGTCATTGATGCGACTTGTAAAAATTTAAATCAGTAAATGCCAAAGCAGCATGCTGGCTGTCTCCTTGAGCCTTAGAGTGTGGCTCTCGTTTTGAATGCAATAATATTCAACAGCCAGCGTATTGGTTAATTGCCTTGTGCTTGCAGCTGGATGGAGTAAAGCTCATTTTCTCCTTCTTGCTGCAGAGCTGGGGACATTGTACTCTCTGAGGGCCGAGAATAGCCCTTTGAATAGCTGTTCTGTATTTCCTTAAATGAGGTACAGTAAAATTTCATTATAACAGACTTCTCTGCTATGCCCTAGAAATCGTCAGATGTCTGGTTAACTCAATTCTGCATAAATATGGTACGTTCTATCTTCACAGCCAGTTTCGACCAGAAAGCAGTTCCGGTCTTTGTCCACCAGAAGTGAACAGCAGGACATGGCCTTGGGGTTGAAGAGGGTCCACCCATTTCCCCACCAGAAGCCTTTCAGGTTCGCCCTCTTCACCTGCAGGGCAGACTGCTTCCAGCTTCCCGCCATCCACACCCAGATCAGAACCACGGAGAATCCAGGCACGAGATGGGGAGGGCACAATTCCACACAGGCTCCCAATCACAGCTGTGGGTGCTGAGTGGCCAGTGTTTGCGAGGACTCAGCAGAATTAATGAGTGAATGGCTGGAGCGTCCCATGAGCATCTGTTTCACGGTCATTGAAAATAGGTCATTTGCATTTCTATAATAGGTCATTATAAAATAGGTCATTTGCATTCATGTAATTGCTCACGACCTCCTTGAGCTTTGTTTTGCTTTGGTCAGTTGTNTCTGGGCACTTAGGTACAAGTGAATGTTTGAGCCCGTGTTACCAGGAGCTGGAGCTCACGGTCAGCACCGACTCAGAAGACACTGGGCCTCCCAATGTCTGCTGCTAATGTTGCCACCATTGTTCAAAATAGCAGTTTGTCAATGAGATATGCAAATAACAACCAAATGTAACTTCTTCTGTAAACAAGGCACAATTCCAGAATATGAGCTGTGGGAACAGAAAGCGTCTCTTAAGGTAAATTCCATGTGGTCATTGATGCGACTTGTAAAAATGCAAATCAGTAAATGCCAAAGCAGCATGCTGGCTGTCTCCTTGAGCCTTAGAGTGTGGCTCTCGTTTTGAATGCAATAATATTCAACAGCCAGCGTATTGGTTAATTGCCTTGTGCTTGCAGCTGGATGGAGTAAAGCTCATTTTCTCCTTCTTGCTGCAGAGCTGGGGACATTGTACTCTCTGAGGGCCGAGAATAGCCCTTTGAATAGCTGTTCTGTATTTCCTTAAATGAGGTACAGTAAAATTTCATTATAACAGACTTCTCTGCTATGCCCTAGAAATCGTCAGATGTCTGGTTAACTCAATTCTGCATAAATATGGTACGTTCTATCTTCACAGCCAGTTTCGACCAGAAAGCAGTTCCGGTCTTTGTCCACCAGAAGTGAACAGCAGGACATGGCCTTGGGGTTGAAGAGGGTCCACCCATTTCCCCACCAGAAGCCTTTCAGGTTCGCCCTCTTCACCTGCAGGGCAGACTGCTTCCAGCTTCCCGCCATCCACACCCAGATCAGAACCACGGAGAATCCAGGCACGAGATGGGGAGGGCACAATTCCACACAGGCTCCCAATCACAGCTGTGGGTGCTGAGTGGCCAGTGTTTGCGAGGACTCAGCAGAATTAATGAGTGAATGGCTGGAGCGTCCCATGAGCATCTGTTTCACGGTCATTGAAAATAGGTCATTTGCATTTCTATAATAGGTCATTATAAAATAGGTCATTTGCATTCATGTAATTGCTCACGACCTCCTTGAGCTTTGTTTTGCTTTGGTCAGTTGTAAAGAGGAGAGTGAAAAAGTTGGCTTAAAGCTCAACATTCAGAAAACGAACATCATGGCATCTGGTCCCATCACTTCATGGGAAATAGATGGGGAAACAGTGTCAGACTTTATATTTTTGGACTCCAAAATCACTGCAGATGGTGATTGCAGCCATGAAATTAAAAGACACCTACTCCTTGGAAGGAAAGTTATGATTAACCTAGATAGCATATTCAAAAGTAGAGACATTACTTTGCCCACAAAGGTCTGTCTAGTCAAGGCTATGGTTTTTCCAGTGGTCATGGATGGATGTGAAAGTTGGACTGTGAAGAAGGCTGAGCGCCAAAGAACTGTGGTGTTGGAGCAGACTCTTGAGAGTCCCTTGGACTGCAAAGAGGTCCAACCAGTCCATTCTGAAGGAGGTCAGCCCTGGGATTTCTTTGGAAGGACTGATGCTAAAGCTGAAACTCCAGCACTTTGGCCACCTCATGCGAAGAGTTGACTCATTGGAAAAGACTCTGATGCTGGGAGGGATTGGGGGCAGGAGGAGAAGGGGACGACCGAGGATGAGATGGCTGGATGGCATCACTGACTCGATGGACATGAGTCTGAGTGGACTCTGGGTGTTGGTGATGGACAGGGAGGCCTGGCGTGCTGCGATTCATGGGGTCACAAAGAGTGGGACACGACTGAGCGACGGAACTGAACTGAACTGAATATTTCCTCTCTCATTTCTGATTTTACTTGACTCTTTTCTCTTTCTCTTAATGTATCTAAAGGTGTAAATTCTGTTTATCTTTTTTTAAAAGACAGCCCTCAATTTTGTTTATCTTTCCTATCGTTTTTCTGGGGCTTTCCAAGTGGCTCAGATGGTAAAGAATCTGCCTGCAATGCAGGAGACCCTGGTTCAATCCCTGCATCAGGAAGACCTCCTGGAGAAGGAAATGGCAATCCACTCCAGTATCCTTGCCTGGAGAATTCCACAGACAGAAGAGCCTGGCGGGTCGCAGTCCAAGGGGGTGTCTCTGCTTCACACGTTTCTGTTCTGAGATCTGTTTCTCACAACTTTGGGTTTGGTTTGTTCTTTTTGTTCAGTTTCTCAAGGTGNTTATGATTAACCTAGATAGCATATTCAAAAGTAGAGACATTACTTTGCCCACAAAGGTCTGTCTAGTCAAGGCTATGGTTTTTCCAGTGGTCATGGATGGATGTGAAAGTTGGACTGTGAAGAAGGCTGAGCGCCAAAGAACTGTGGTGTTGGAGCAGACTCTTGAGAGTCCCTTGGACTGCAAAGAGGTCCAACCAGTCCATTCTGAAGGAGGTCAGCCCTGGGATTTCTTTGGAAGGACTGATGCTAAAGCTGAAACTCCAGCACTTTGGCCACCTCATGCGAAGAGTTGACTCATTGGAAAAGACTCTGATGCTGGGAGGGATTGGGGGCAGGAGGAGAAGGGGACGACCGAGGATGAGATGGCTGGATGGCATCACTGACTCGATGGACATGAGTCTGAGTGGACTCTGGGTGTTGGTGATGGACAGGGAGGCCTGGCGTGCTGCGATTCATGGGGTCACAAAGAGTGGGACACGACTGAGCGACGGAACTGAACTGAACTGAATATTTCCTCTCTCATTTCTGATTTTACTTGACTCTTTTCTCTTTCTCTTAATGTATCTAAAGGTGTAAATTCTGTTTATCTTTTTTTAAAAGACAGCCCTCAATTTTGTTTATCTTTCCTATCGTTTTTCTGGGGCTTTCCAAGTGGCTCAGATGGTAAAGAATCTGCCTGCAATGCAGGAGACCCTGGTTCAATCCCTGCATCAGGAAGACCTCCTGGAGAAGGAAATGGCAATCCACTCCAGTATCCTTGCCTGGAGAATTCCACAGACAGAAGAGCCTGGCGGGTCGCAGTCCAAGGGGGTGTCTCTGCTTCACACGTTTCTGTTCTGAGATCTGTTTCTCACAACTTTGGGTTTGGTTTGTTCTTTTTGTTCAGTTTCTCAAGGTGTGAGGTTGGGATGTATTTGTGGTCTTTCTTTTTTCCTAATGTTAAGCATTTATCACCATAAACTTATCTTTCAGAACTATTTTTGCTGCATTCCATATGTTTCGGTATGCTGTTTCCATTTTTGTTTCTCTCAAGATATTTTTATGATTGAAAGGGTATGATCAGTCTCCTCGCCCTTGCTAAGGCTTGTTTTGTGACCTAATCTATGATCTGTCTCGGGGAGTGTCCTGTGTTCACCCGAGAAGAATGTGTGTTCTGCCCCTGTTGAGTGGAGTGTTCTGTATACGTCCGTTAGTCCATTGGGTCTAAGATATAGGCCACTGTGTTCTTATTGAGTTTCTGCCTAGATGATGTATCCTTTATTGAAAATGGAATATTGAAGTCTCTACTATTATTATATTGCTATCTGTTTCTCCCTTCGGATCTGTTAGTATTTGCTTAATATATTTTGGCACTGTGATATTGAGTACTTACATATTTACAATTGTTATATCCTTTTGAGGAGTTTGCACTTTTATCATTATAGAATGGCCATTTTTGTCTCTTGTTACAGTTTCCGACTGAAATTCCATTTTGTCTGATACAAAATTCACAGTCCCTGCTCTCTTTTGGTTTTCATTTTAATAGGATATCTTTGTCCATCCCTTCCTGTCAAGCCTATGGATCTCCTTAGAGCTGAAGTGAGTCTCCCGCAGCTGAGGTGAGTCTCCTGCAGCATACAAATAGGTCTTGACTTTTCATCCATTCAGTGACTCTGAGCCAAAAGCCTGGAGAATTGAATCCACTGCCATTTAAAATAATAACTGACAGCTAAGGACAGTGCAGCCTCCCGACTACTTGCCGGCTGTTTCGCAGCCCCAGTCCCTTTCTTTTTCTCTCACTGCCTTTCCTTGCAAACTGATGATTTTCCACAGCGATATATAGGCTTCCCTCCTCTTTTCTCTTTTGTTTATATATTGCAAGTTTTTGCTTGTGGTTACTGGAAGGGCAGCCTTGTTTTAAAACGTTATGTTATACCATTTACATAACATGTGTGTGCATGAGAGAGACTGATTTTTAAAAAGTGATTCACTTCCAAATGAGATACAAGGTCAATGAACATCATTCTAATGGAAAAATCATAGCAAATGCCTTTTTAGTTTAGTCATCTTCAACAGCTTTATTGAGACATGATTGACTCGAATACAACAAACTGCACATATTAAAGTATACAGCTTAATAAGGTTTAATGTGGGAAAGAATCTGCCTGCAATGCAGGAGACCCTGTTTGACTCCTGGGTTGGGAAGAGCCACTGGAGAAGGGGTAGGCTGCCCACTCCAGTGTTCTTGGGCTTCCCCTGTAGCTCAGCTGGTAAAGAATCCACCAGCAATGTGGGAGACCTGGGTTTGATCCCTGGGTTGAGAAGATCCCCTGAAGAAGGAAAAGGTTACCCAGTTCAGTACTCTGGCTTGGAGAATTCCATGGACTGTATAGATCATGGAGTTGCAAAGAGTCAGACATGACTGATGATGTTCACTTTCGTTTTGTTCAACGTATGCACACATCCACGGAGCCATTATTGCCGTCACAATAATAAACAAAAGCCTTCACCCTAAAGCCCACTCCTGCCCCTCTGTGATCCCCCTCTTAGATTCAAAATAAGTTTCAAGTCAGTTAGTCCTCCAAATTTATTCTTTTTCAAGATTGTTTTATTATTCTAGGTACTTAGAATTTCCATGTAAATTTTTAAATAAAGTCACCAATTTAATAAACAAAGAAAAAAAGCCTGGAGTTTGGATTAGGGCTACTTGAATAACAGACAATAATGCAGATCAGTTCACTTCAGTCGCTCGGTCGTGTCTGACTCTTTGTGACCCAATAGACTGCAGTGCGCCGGGCCTCCCTGTCCATCACCCGCTCCCGGAGCTGCTCACACTCATGCCATTGAGTCAGTGATGCCATCCAGCCATCTCATCCTCTGGTCCTCTGAACTGAACTGAATCAGGGTAGATGTTCTGAGGTGGAGTGCATTCATCCCATGAAGTGGCATGTACTTTGTCAGATTTTGTAGATACCCTTTGGAGAAGGCAATGGCAACCCACTCCAGTACTCTTGCCTGGAGAATCCCAGGGATGGCGGGGAGGGGCCTGGTGGGCTGCCATCTATGGGGTCGCACAGAGTTGGACACGACTGAAGTGACTTAGCAGCAGCAGCAGAAGCAGTAGATACCCTTTATCAGGTGAAGGAGCTTCCCGCCTGTTCCTTGTTTGCTGAGGCTTTTCGTTATGAATAGATATTGAATGTTTAGCACATTTTTACTGATTTATCTTTCCTTCCCAGCTTGCATGTTGGTTAGCACTATTTGCTGTGCTGTTTAGGTGATTGATGTAGAGTTTATAGCAGACATCATTGACTTATCTTGGTCTGTGTTCAAGTGGTATTACTCCATCTTGCACATAGAGTGGGTGCGATTGTGATCTCACTTTACAGATGAGAAGACTCAGGCTTAGAGTCTTCACTGGAAATTGCAGTGAATTGCAGTGAAATTTTGTTGCTACTCTCCCATCATTTCTTATTTTAAGAGCACTTTTCTTCCTCCTTGTCTTAAACACTACCCTACTTGGAGATAAGTACAATATTTACCTATAATCTCTTATTTTGTTTAAACTATTTTCACATTTAACTGCAGAGTTTATTAGGAATCTATTTTAGTGTATAGTATGACATCAAAGGGGCTTCCCAGGTGGTCCTGGTGAGAAAGAACCCGCTTGCCAGGGCAGGAGATCTAAGAGACATAGATTCGATCCCTGGGTCAGGAAGATCCCCTGGAGGAAGGCACCGTAACCCACTCCAGTATTCTTGCCTGGAGAACCCCTTGGACAGAGGGGCCTGCTGGGCTGTGGCCCACAGCCCCGCACAGAGTAGGGCACAACTGGAGGAGCTTAGCAGGCATGCACGCATGAGATATCGGGATCTGACTGCTTGCCAGAGATTTTGCCATATCCCAACACCATATGTATGTATGTGAAACGATTTGCATGATTTATGCTATTTTTATTAATGGCACACAAAATATTTTGACTTCTGCTTCTGCTTGGTCGTAGTTCTTCCTGTCTCCCTCCTTTTGAATAAATATCTCAGCCCATTAATGTATTACACCCTAGATTAATTGTTTTTATTTTCTCACCTCTCTGGAACTTGGGTTTGGCACGGAGTGGCATATACACATCACTCCTGCACATTTTTCCTGGTTTTCCAGTTTAAGAGCCCAGCAGAGCTCCACCAGCCCATCTAGCCCAGCCCTACTTGAATAGTTAAGTGAANTCACCCCAGACTCTGGGGAGCTGTGGCGCCCAGAAACCCCTGCTCCTCAGAGTTGATCAGGAGTCGCTGAAAGTTGGGAAGAAAACTGCGTCTGATGAATCATCTCCCATCCAGAGGCTCCTGGACCCTGAGCCCTGCTTCCCCTCTGCTCCTTGGGGAAGGGCGGGCACTGCCCTTTAAGGGTGTGCTCGCAGGGGAGACACTATCTAAGGGTACAGAGGTGGGGGCCAGGGTGCAGAAGGCCCCACCCACCTTGGAGGAAGACTGACAGCCTGGCCAAGAAATGAGATGCCTTCCGTTCCCAGCAGCCTGTGGAAGCCCCTCTGTGGGCAGACAAACCCTGCAACCTGGAGGCCACGTGGGGTGCCCAGCAAGCCTGCGTGAGCAGCTGGGGAGGTCTGCGAGGAGAAGAGCCCAAGTCCCAGCAGCAGGCTGGGAGGAGGTGTCACCCCCCCCCAAGCTGGGGAACCTGGGGGGTGACAGAGCTGGTGGGGGAGGAGTTCCAGGATGGGGGGACCTGAGTTGGTCACAGTGGACAGCTTTGCTCTCCAGTCTGATGGAGAAGGAGAGAAGTAGAAAGAGCAAGACCAACACGTGGGGAGCTGCCTGGTGGGGCTGGACTCTGGGGAAGGGAGTGGGAGGGGTCCCCACCTCTGCCAGAGATGACCAGCGCTTCCTCACTTCCCAGGACTCTGCTGGGCCAGCACTGAGAGTCCTGTTTCCCAGAGGCCCCTCGGTCACCCATCCTCGTCCTTGTCTCTGCTTCCCACCCACTGACCCCAACTCAGGGCAGAGGGTGCCTGGGGCTGGGCTTGGGACCCCGACCTGGTGGGAGAGGGGCAGAAGCAAAGTGAACCCACCTCTGGGTTACTTTGTTTCATAAGGAATCACTCCAAAGACACTGGGAAAAAAGCAAACAGAGATTAACACAACACACTCATACATCTTCATCACCCAGATGTACAGACCTTAACATTATGTCATCCTATGTTCAGGTCATTTACCATAAAATGAAATATTATCTGCAGTTTTGAAGCCACCTGCTTACTCACCTTCCATCCTCAGAAACAACAACTACGCTGAAATTGACATCATTGCTAACCTGCATGTCATAGTTTCACGATAGGCAGCGTGCACTCATAAGCCACAGCGTAGCCTGCTGGCTTTAAACCCCGTGCATAATGTGTGGAGTGTTCAGAATCTGCTCGGTGCTGTTCTGGAGAACATGGCGTCTTGGTTCACGAGCTTGGAATCCACCACCTGACCTGCGGGCATGCTCATCCATGATGCAGTTGTAACAAGGTCGAGGTGCCCTTCTATATGGTTGGTCACATGACCAGTTCTTGGCGACAGGACAGGTACGGCACCTGGGTGCGCTGGCATCTGGAGGCTCTCCAACAGCTGTTAGTACTGGCAGGTCACGGGTGGGGAGGGGGAGCATCTCCGCCCAGAGGTCACACCCCCTTCAATAACGGGGACGAGGCTCCCTCTGATATTGCCACATTTCTCTCATTTCTCAACATCATGAATATGACAAATCTCAGCATATTTTCATCTGCTACCAATTTTTTGCATTTTACTTACAATTTATTTTGAAAAAATTTCAGACAAGATAAAGTCAACAAATCAATACAAGCAATTCATGTTCATCTGCATTCGTATTTCAAAAACTTGAATTTTGTCATCTTGGCTCCTCATTCTTTCTCTTGTCGCAAGTACTTTTTCTGAACCATTTGATAATAAGTTTTTGAATAATACTTTGGTACCCATAAACGGGTCCCAGATGGCACTCGTGGTGAAGAACCCTCCTGCAGTGCAGGAGACGCAAGAGACTCGGGTTTGACCCCTGGGTCAGGAAGGTCCCCTGGAGGAGGAAACAGCAACCCACTCCAGTATTCTCACTTGCGGAATCTCACGGACAGAGGAGCCTGGTGGGCTCCAGTCCATGGGGTCACACAGAGAGTCGAACGTGACTAAGCAACTTAGGACAGGGATCTAATACTACAACAATTCTTGTGTAAAATCAAAAGGCATCATTTTATATAACTGTAGCACAATTATCAAAAGCAGGACGTTGATGAAGTACAGTTTTGCCAATGGTCACACTAACGCTTATAAAGAAAAACGTCTGGAAGGCAATCTTAACATCCCACGTATCGTGTCAGCCTCTTTAGTTTTTCCTTGTTCTTCATAACCTTGCTTTTTTAAATTGATGTATACTTGGTTAACAATGCTGTGTTAGTTTCAGATGTACAGCAAAGGGTTTCAGTTATGCATATACATATGTATTCTTTTTCAGATCAATTTCCCTTGTAGGGCACTGAAGAGCGCTGAGTAGCATTCCCTAGGCTGTGCAGGGTCCTTGGGGTTTAACTATTTCATATATAACAGTGTGTGTATGTTAATCCCAAACTCTTACCTGAATAATCTCGACATTTTTGAAAAGCACAGGCTATTTATTTTGTAAGATGATCCTCACTTTACTTGGGGTTGTGTGATAGCTCAGAGGTTAAAGCGTCTGCCTGGAATGCAGGAGACCCGGGGTGGATCCCTGGGTTGGGAAGATCCCCTGGAGAAGGAAATGGCAACCCACTCCAGTACTCTTGCCTGGGGAATCCCATGGACGGAGGAGCCTGGTAGGCTACAGTCCATGGGGTCACAAAGAGTCGAACACGACTGAGCGACTTCACTTCACTTCACTGTTTCTTCAGATGGTGACCGCAGGCATGAAATTAAAAGTCACTTACTCCTTGGAAGGAAAGTTATGACCAACCTAGACATCATATTCAAAAGCAGAGACATTACTTTGGCAACAAAGGTCCGTCTACTCAAGGCTATGGTTTTTCCAGTGGTCATGTATGGATGTGAGAGTTGGACCGTGAAGAGAGCTGAGTGCCGAAGAATTGATGCTTTGGAACTATGATGTTGGAGAAGACTCTTGAGAGTCCCTTGGACTGCAAGGAGATCCAACCAGTCCATCCTAAAGGAGATCAGCCCTGGGTGTTCTTTGGAAGGAATGATGCTAAAGCTGAAACTCTAATACTTTGGCCACCTCATGCGAAGAGTTGACTCATTGGAAAAGACTCTGATGCTGGGAGGGATTGGGGGCAGGAGGAGAAGGGGATGACAGGGGATGAGATGGCTGGATGGCATCACGGACTCGATGGACGTGAATCTGAGTGAACTCCGGGAGTTGGAGATGGACAGGGAGGCCTGGTGTGCTGCGATTCATGGAGTTGCAAAGAGTCCCCCAACTAAACTGAACTGTTTCTTCATGGTTAGATTCAGGTAATGTGTTTTTCTCAGGAATGATACAAAAGTGACACGGGTCCTCAGTAAGCACGTCACATCAGGAGGCCCAGGATGTCAAGCTATCCCTCGGCTGGCCATGCGACCTTTGGGCACTTGGCAAAAGTGCTGTCCACCAGTTTCCTCCACTGCAAAGTCAGGATCCTTCCTGTGTATTTATAGATGCTCTGCAGCTGCTGAGTCGCTTCAGTCATGTCCAACTCTGTGTGACCCCATAGACGGCAGCCCACCAGGCTCCCCGTCCCTGGGGTTCTCCAGGCAAGAACACTGGAGTGGGTTGCCATTTCCATCTCTAATGCATGAAAGTGAAAAGTGAAAGTGAAGTCACTCAGTCGTGTCTGACTCTTCACAACCCCATGAACTGCAGCCCACCAGGCTCCTCCATCCATGGGATTTTCCAGGCAGGAGTACTGGAGTGGGGTGCTATTGCCTTGGGGAGACATTGTAAATTCTGTTTTGTCTTCCAACTCTTACCCAGGAGCTGAAGCATCCATTGGTGACATTTGCTTGAAGCAATTACTAATGTGGTGGTTGATAAATTATGACTTTCTAATCCATCACGCTTCTACGCTTTGTGGGATTCTATGGGAAGGAAGAGAAGTTTCTCTTCTCCTGTGTCTGTGTGTGGTCGATGTAATTTCATGGATTCTTATCTTTTCTATAAGTTATCATCTATTGTCATTTATTTTGATGTTCAGACTATTCCGTATTTGGCCATTAGGAGTTCCTCTGAGGCGCCCCTTGTGTCAGAAGGACCCCTGTGTCCTTCTGACGTGTCCCACTGCTGAGTGCATTCTTGCTGTCTGTCTCAGGAAGATATTCCAGGACCATCTTGTTCTTGCCTGGCCCAGGTCTGCTGCTGCTGCTGCTAAGTTGCTTCAGTCATGCCCAACTCTGTGCAACCCCATAGATGGCAGCCCACCTGGCTCCCCCATCCCTGGCCCAGGTCTAGTTGAAAGAATTCTCCAGAAATAGTTTTCCTAGCTCCTTCTGGTGAACGGCACACATACACACACACACACACACACACACACACACAGACTCACACACACACTGCATCTGTCTCCACTCTCTGTAGATCATCTGTCACATGAATTCACACCAACTCTTCCAGTTCAAGTCCAAGTCCAAGTCCACCGGCTTAATTCCAGCAGCCACATTCCCGTTTCTCCAACAATAGAGAGCCTCACCACCATCACGACAATGTAGTTATTTATTTGTTCATTTCCATAAAGCACATTCAGTACTTCCAGAATTGCTCGCAAATGCCACTGCAATTTGTTTACAGTTCCTTTATCTCTATCTGGAGGGTGTAAAGTCCAAATGCTGCATTCAAGAGCCATTTGGGATGGTCCCTGCCCTTGGTGTGCTCCTGTCCTGTTGGAAAGCTGGTGTACAGGCTGGTTCACTTGCTTCTGCTTATCCGTTTAAGTGGATGGAAAGTGGTATCACTAGTTTGCGTTCATCGAAAATTCACGTTAATTTCTGCTTCCCTGATCACTGATGAAGATGAACATTTTTACACGCATATTGGCCATTCACATGCATCTTCTCAAGTATTTTGCCCAATTGCCGTCAGTTCAGTTCAGTCGCTCAGTCGTGTCTGACTCTTTGTGACCCCATGGACTGCAGCACACCAGGCCTCCTTATCCACCACCAACTGCTGGAGTTCACTCAAACTCATGTCCATTGAGTCGGTGATGCCATCCAACCATCTCATCCTCTGTCATCCCTTCTCCTCCTGCCTTCAATCATTCCCAGCACCAGAGTCTTTTCAAATGAGGCAGCTCTTCCCATCAGGTGGCCAAAGNGCGCTTCCTCACTTCCCAGGACTCTTCTGGGCCAGCACTGAGAGTCCTGTTTCCCAGAGGCCCCTCGGTCACCCATCCTCGTCCTTGTCTCTGCTTCCCACCCACTGACCCCAACTCAGGGCAGAGGGTGCCTGGGGCTGGGCTTGGGACCCCGACCTGGTGGGAGAGGGGCAGAAGCAAAGTGAACTCACCTCTGGGTTACTTTGTTTCATAAGGAATCACTCCAAAGACACTGGGAAAAAAGCAAACAGAGATTAACACAACACACTCATACATCTTCATCACCCAGATGTACAGACCTTAACATTATGTCATCCTATGTTCAGGTCATTTACCATAAAATGAAATATTATCTACAGTTTTGAAGCCACCTGCTTACTCACCTTCCATCCTCAGAAACAACAACTACGCTGAAATTGACATCATTGCTAACCTGCATGTCATAGTTTCACGATAGGCAGCGTGCACTCATAAGCCACAGCGTAGCCTGCTGGCTTTAAACCCCGTGCATAATGTGTGGAGTGTTCAGAATCTGCTCGGTGCTGTTCTGGAGAACATGGCGTCTTGGTTCACGAGCTTGGAATCCACCACCTGACCTGCGGGCATGCTCATCCATGATGCAGTTGTAACAAGGTCGAGGTGCCCTTCTACGTGGTTGGTCACATGACCAGTTCTTGGCGACAGGACAGGTACGGCACCTGGGTGCGCTGGCATCTGGAGGCTCTCCAACAGCTGTTAGTACTGGCAGGTCACGGGTGGGGAGGGGGAGCATCTCCGCCCAGAGGTCACACCCCCTTCAATAACGGGGACGAGGCTCCCTCTGATATTGCCACATTTCTCTCATTTCTCAACATCATGAATATGACAAATCTCAGCATATTTTCATCTGCTACCAATTTTTTGCATTTTACTTACAATTTATTTTGAAAAAATTTCAGACAAAATAAAGTCAACAAATCAATACAAGCAATTCATGTTCATCTGCATTCGTATTTCAAAAACTTGAATTTTGTCATCTTGGCTCCTCATTCTTTCTCTTGTCGCAAGTACTTTTTCTGAACCATTTGATAATAAGTTTTTGAATAATACTTTGGTACCCATAAACGGGTCCCAGATGGCACTCGTGGTGAAGAACCCTCCTGCAGTGCAGGAGACGCAAGAGACTCGGGTTTGACCCCTGGGTCAGGAAGGTCCCCTGGAGGAGGAAACAGCAACCCACTCCAGTATTCTCACTTGCGGAATCTCATGGACAGAGGAGCCTGGTGGGCTCCAGTCCATGGGGTCACACAGAGAGTCGAACGTGACTAAGCAACTTAGGACAGGGATCTAATACTACAACAATTCTTGTGTAAAATCAAAAGGCATCATTTTATATAACTGTAGCACAATTATCAAAAGCAGGACGTTGATGAAGTACAGTTTTGCCAATGGTCACACTAACGCTTATAAAGAAAAACGTCTGGAAGGCAATCTTAACATCCCACGTATCGTGTCAGCCTCTTTAGTTTTTCCTTGTTCTTCATAACCTTGCTTTTTTAAATTGATATATACTTGGTTAACAATGCTGTGTTAGTTTCAGATGTACAGCAAAGGGTTTCAGTTATGCATATACATATGTATTCTTTTTCAGATCAGTTTCCCTTGTAGGGCACTGAAGAGCGCTGAGTAGCATTCCCTAGGCTGTGCAGGGTCCTTGGGGTTTAACTATTTCATATATAACAGTGTGTGTATGTTAATCCCAAACTCTTACCTGAATAATCTCGACATTTTTGAAAAGCACAGGCTATTTATTTTGTAAGATGTCCTCACTTGACTTGGGGTTGTGTGATAGCTCAGAGGTTAAAGCGTCTGCCTGGAATGCAGGAGACCCGGGGTGGATCCCTGGGTTGGGAAGATCCCCTGGAGAAGGAAATGGCAACCCACTCCAGTACTCTTGCCTGGGGAATCCCATGGACGGAGGAGCCTGGTAGGCTACAGTCCATGGGGTCACAAAGAGTCGAACACGACTGAGCGACTTCACTTCACTTCACTGTTTCTTCAGATGGTGACCGCAGGCATGAAATTAAAAGTCACTTACTCCTTGGAAGGAAAGTTATGACCAACCTAGACATCATATTCAAAAGCAGAGACATTACTTTGGCAACAAAGGTCCGTCTACTCAAGGCTATGGTTTTTCCAGTGGTCATGTATGGATGTGAGAGTTGGACCGTGAAGAGAGCTGAGTGCCGAAGAATTGATGCTTTGGAACTATGATGTTGGAGAAGACTCTTGAGAGTCCCTTGGACTGCAAGGAGATCCAACCAGTCCATCCTAAAGGAGATCAGCCCTGGGTGTTCTTTGGAAGGAATGATGCTAAAGCTGAAACTCTAATACTTTGGCCACCTCATTCGAAGAGTTGACTCATTGGAAAAGACTCTGATGCTGGGAGGGATTGGGGGCAGGAGGAGAAGGGGATGACAGGGGATGAGATGGCTGGATGGCATCACGGACTCGATGGACGTGAATCTGAGTGAACTCCGGGAGTTGGAGATGGACAGGGAGGCCTGGTGTGCTGCGATTCATGGAGTTGCAAAGAGTCCCCCAACTAAACTGAACTGTTTCTTCATGGTTAGATTCAGGTAATGTGTTTTTCTCAGGAATGATACAAAAGTGACACGGGTCCTCAGTAAGCACGTCACATCAGGAGGCCCAGGATGTCAAGCTATCCCTCGGCTGGCCATGCGACCTTTGGGCACTTGGCAAAAGTGCTGTCCACCAGTTTCCTCCACTGCAAAGTCAGGATCCTTCCTGTGTATTTATAGATGCTCTGCAGCTGCTGAGTCGCTTCAGTCATGTCCGACTCTGTGTGACCCCATAGACGGCAGCCCACCAGGCTCCCCGTCCCTGGGGTTCTCCAGGCAAGAACACTGGAGTGGGTTGCCATTTCCATCTCTAATGCATGAAAGTGAAAAGTGAAAGTGAAGTCACTCAGTCGTGTCTGACTCTTCACAACCCCACGAACTGCAGCCCACCAGGCTCCTCCATCCATGGGATTTTCCAGGCAGGAGTACTGGAGTGGGGTGCTATTGCCTTGGGGAGACATTGTAAATTCTGTTTTGTCTTCCAACTCTTACCCAGGAGCTGAAGCATCCATTGGTGACATTTGCTTGAAGCAATTACTAATGTGGTGGTTGATAAATTATGACTTTCTAATCCATCACGCTTCTACGCTTTGTGGGATTCTATGGGAAGGAAGAGAAGTTTCTCTTCTCCTGTGTCTGTGTGTGGTCGATGTAATTTCATGGATTCTTATCTTTTCTATAAGTTATCATCTATTGTCATTTATTTTGATGTTCAGACTATTCTGTATTTGGCCATTAGGAGTTCCTCTGAGGCGCCCCTTGTGTCAGAAGGACCCCTGTGTCCTTCTGACGTGTCCCACTGCTGAGTGCATTCTTGCTGTCTGTCTCAGGAAGATATTCCAGGACCATCTTGTTCTTGCCTGGCCCAGGTCTGCTGCTGCTGCTGCTAAGTTGCTTCAGTCATGCCCAACTCTGTGCAACCCCATAGATGGCAGCCCACCTGGCTCCCCCATCCCTGGCCCAGGTCTAGTTGAAAGAATTCTCCAGAAATAGTTTTCCTAGCTCCTTCTGGTGAACGGCACACATACACACACACACACACACACACACACACACAGACTCACACACACACTGCATCTGTCTCCACTCTCTGTAGATCATCTGTCACATGAATTCACACCAACTCTTCCAGTTCAAGTCCAAGTCCAAGTCCACCGGCTTAATTCCAGCAGCCACATTCCCGTTTCTCCAACAATAGAGAGCCTCACCACCATCACGACAATGTAGTTATTTATTTGTTCATTTCCATAAAGCACATTCAGTACTTCCAGAATTGCTCGCAAATGCCACTGCAATTTGTTTACAGTTCCTTTATCTCTATCTGGAGGGTGAAAAGTCCAAATGCTGCATTCAAGAGCCATTTGGGATGGTCCCTGCCCTTGGTGTGCTCCTGTCCTGTTGGAAAGCTGGTGTACAGGCTGGTTCACTTGCTTCTGCTTATCCGTTTAAGTGGATGGAAAGTGGTATCACTAGTTTGCGTTCATCGAAAATTCACGTTAATTTCTGCTTCCCTGATCACTGATGAAGATGAACATTTTTACACGCATATTGGCCATTCACATGCATCTTCTCAAGTATTTTGCCCAATTGCCGTCAGTTCAGTTCAGTCGCTCAGTCGTGTCTGACTCTTTGTGACCCCATGGACTGCAGCACACCAGGCCTCCTTATCCACCACCAACTGCTGGAGTTCACTCAAACTCATGTCCATTGAGTCGGTGATGCCATCCAACCATCTCATCCTCTGTCATCCCTTCTCCTCCTGCCTTCAATCATTCCCAGCACCAGAGTCTTTTCAAATGAGGCAGCTCTTCCCATCAGGTGGCCAAAGTATTGGAGTTTCAGCTTCAACATCAGTCCTTCCAATGAACACCCAGCACTGATCTCTTTTAGAATGGACTGGTTGGATCTCCCTTCAGTCCAAGGGACTCTCAAGAGTCTTCTCCAACACCACAGTTCAAAAGCATTAATTCTTTGGCGCTTAGCTTTCTTTATAGTCCAACTTTATATCCATACATGACCACAGGAAAAACCATAGCTTTGACTAGACGGAGCTTTGTTAGCAAAGTTTCTATTTTAATTATTGTGTTGTAAGAGTTCTTTACAGATGCAGACATCTTTATCAGACACATGTTTTGGAACATTTCTTCTTTGTATATGGCTTGCCTTTTCCTTGTTCTTACTGAAATACTTTAAATAGCAATTTTTTTCATTTTGATGAAGTCCAATTTACCAATTTCTTTTGCATTTCTGGTTATGCCTGTCATATCAGAAATCTCTGCCTAACCCCAAAGTCACAAATATTTTTCCTATTTTAAAACTAAACCTTCAATTTTATATTAAAATATGTAAACTTTAAGAAGTTTTAAGTCATGATCCATTTTGTGTTAAATGTTGCGCCTTGAGATTAAGTTAAGCATTGAGATTACATTTTTTACACAGATATTCAATTTCTCAAAAAAGCATTTGTTGAAAAGAATATTCTTTTCCAATCGAATTACCCTGACACCTTTGTTGAAAATCATTTAGCAGACATGTGTGGTTCTATTTCTGGACGCTCTGTCCTGTTCTACTTACGTGTGTCTATTCTTATGCTAATGCCATGGTGCACTGATTGCTCAAGCTTGATAGCGTGCTTTTCTTTCAGCTGCTGTAACTCTTCAAATTTGCTCTTCTCCAAAATTGCTTTGGCTCTTCGAGATCCCTCACACCCCGTACAAGCTTTCTTTATTTTTTAATACTTAGTTATTTGGCTGTGCTGGGTCTTAGCTGGGGGAATTGGGATCGAGATCCCAAACCAGGGGTCACACCTAGGCCCCCTGCATTGGGAGCTTGGGCTTAGCCACGACCGCCAGGGAAACCCCCAATAGAAGTTTTAGAGTCAGCGTGGGGCCCCAGTGCCCTGTTATCATGAGCCCTCCGCCTCCTGGCTGTGTCCACTGCAGCAGCGGCTCTCTGGGGGCTCATTCTCCAGCCTTGAGGACTTGGTCTAAGAAGAAGCAGATCAGGACCCAGGAGAAGCCTCCGGGGGCCATGTCCATAACTTTGGGTTCTCCTTCCCTTGCCTGTCCTTCCTCTCCAGCATGCTGACGACTATGTCCGGCTCCCTCTGTCTCCTCCAATCCCCATCCTTGACCTAATGAGACCACGCGGGTCTCCCCAGATGCTCTGTTCTGCCCTGCAGCTCAGAGACTCACCAGTCAGGGTCCTGCACTACCTGCCAGCCAACATGTGGAGACGGGCGCTTCCGAGTCTTTACTCGGTTTTCTGGCTGATTACAGGAAGGGAGCAATTCCCCAGAGCTCCATTCTCCCTGGGGGAGGCAGAGCCCCCTCCACTGTGGTTTTAATTGGCACTTTTTAATCGCAAGTGGGATGGAACATCTTTGTTCTTAGTCATTGCCTTTTCTGGTTTCATCTGCTCTAAATTTCTGTTTGCATCTTTGCTCAATTATCGACTCAGTTACCTACATTTTCTTCATCAGTTTGTGGAAGTTCATCACTTCTTTTGGTCTCAACTCTTTGTCAGCTATATGCTGCTACTGCTAAGTCACTTCAGTCGTGTCCAACTCTGTGCGACCCCATGGACTGCAGCCACCCAGGTTCCTCCATCCATGGGATTTTCCAGCCAAGAGTACTGGAGTGGGGTGCCATTGCCTTGTCAGCTATATACATTGCAAATATCCTCCCCTGTTTTGTAATTCTGTACAATTAACTATGTTTGGGGGTTTCCCAGGTGGAAGTAAAGTGAAGTGAAGTTGCTCAGTCGTGTCCAACTCTTTGCAACACGATGAACTGCAGCCTACCAGGCTCCTCAGTTCATGGCATTTTCCAGGCAAGAACACTGGAGTGGGTTGCCATTTCCTTCTCCAGGGGATCTTCCTGACCCAGGGATCGAACCCCGGTCTTCGGCATTGTAGGCAGATGCTTTACCATCTGAGCCACCAAGAATCCTCTTGCCGATGCAGGCAATACAGGTTAGATCCCTGGGTCAGAAAGATCCCCTAAAGAAGGAAATGGTAACATGCTCCAGTATTGCTGCCTGGAAAATTCCATGGACAGAGGAGCCTCGCGGGCTGTAGTCCATAGGGCTGCGAGAGTCACACACACAGCTGTATTTGAGACCCTTTTGTTTCTTTTGAAAGATCTTTTCTTTACCTTCTGTTTTCTTCCACGTTGCCTTGCTTTAGAGGGGAGCACGGCGTGAGGAAAGCAGTGAGACGCAGCGATCTTTCCTGGGTCATCTGTCATGATGCTATTATCACATTCTACCTTACGGCCAACTAAAATTTTAACACATTTAGAGCTTAATGAATTTCTTCTTCTATATTGAGTGAAATAAAACTTTAGTTATAGAGGTAACCAATCTTCCCAGCCCACTTATCAAGTACCCCTTTCTTTCTTGCACCAGTTTTCTAATACCAAGTTCTCTTATAAATAGAAGCCAGTTTCTTGGCAATAAAATTTGCTTTATCTGTCTGTTTGTCAATACATTTGTTCTCATTCTGTTTTCTCGTGTAGCTTCATAATAAACTGTGACATCTCATAAGGCAAGACAATCTATTCTACTCTTCAAAATCATCCTGGATTATGTAAAAAGCAGATAATGAGAACCTACTGTATAAAACAGGGACCTCTACTCACCGTTCTGTGCGGCCTAATGGGGAGGAAATCCAAAAAAGAGGGGACACACATGTACGTATAGCAGATTCACCTTGCTGTAACCTAGAAACTAGGAAGCATTGTAAAGTAACTATATGCCAATAAAAACCAGTTTTACAAAGTCATCTTGGTTTTTTATCCTTCTATATTCTAAACTGTTCAGAGCAGCAATAAAAGCCCAAATGAAACAAAGAAAATATGCCAGAGAGGTCTGGAAAAGTCTCACGTGGAAACCCTAGATGCGAAAAAACAGTCA
>SJYW01032870.1:7207-21945 GCA_006410735.1 Raphicerus campestris | reverse complement strand
ATACACACACACACACACACACACACACACAGACTCACACACACACTGCATCTGTCTCCACTCTCTGTAGATCATCTGTCACATGAATTCACACCAACTCTTCCAGTTCAAGTCCAAGTCCAAGTCCACCGGCTTAATTCCAGCAGCCACATTCCCGTTTCTCCAACAATAGAGAGCCTCACCACCATCACGACAATGTAGTTATTTATTTGTTCATTTCCATAAAGCACATTCAGTACTTCCAGAATTGCTCGCAAATGCCACTGCAATTTGTTTACAGTTCCTTTATCTCTATCTGGAGGGTGAAAAGTCCAAATGCTGCATTCAAGAGCCATTTGGGATGGTCCCTGCCCTTGGTGTGCTCCTGTCCTGTTGGAAAGCTGGTGTACAGGCTGGTTCACTTGCTTCTGCTTATCCGTTTAAGTGGATGGAAAGTGGTATCACTAGTTTGCGTTCATCGAAAATTCACGTTAATTTCTGCTTCCCTGATCACTGATGAAGATGAACATTTTTACACGCATATTGGCCATTCACATGCATCTTCTCAAGTATTTTGCCCAATTGCCGTCAGTTCAGTTCAGTCGCTCAGTCGTGTCTGACTCTTTGTGACCCCATGGACTGCAGCACACCAGGCCTCCTTGTCCATCACCAACTGCTGGAGTTCACTCAAACTCATGTCCATTGAGTTGGTGATGCCATCCAACCATCTCATCCTCTGTCATCCCTTCTCCTCCTGCCTTCAATCATTCCCAGCACCAGAGTCTTTTCAAATGAGGCAGCTCTTCCCATCAGGTGGCCAAAGTATTGGAGTTTCAGCTTCAACATCAGTCCTTCCAGTGAACACCCAGCACTGATCTCTTTTAGAATGGACTGGTTGGATCTCCCTTCAGTCCAAGGGACTCTCAAGAGTCTTCTCCAACACCACAGTTCAAAAGCATTAATTCTTTGGCGCTTAGCTTTCTTTATAGTCCAACTTTATATCCATACATGACCACAGGAAAAACCATAGCTTTGACTAGACGGAGCTTTGTTAGCAAAGTTTCTATTTTAATTATTGTGTTGTAAGAGTTCTTTACAGATGCAGACATCTTTATCAGACACATGTTTTGGAACATTTCTTCTTTGTATATGGCTTGCCTTTTCCTTGTTCTTACTGAAATACTTTAAATAGCAATTTTTTTCATTTTGATGAAGTCCAATTTACCAATTTCTTTTGCATTTCTGGTTATGCCTGTCATATCAGAAATCTCTGCCTAACCCCAAAGTCACAAATATTTTTCCTATTTTAAAACTAAACCTTCAATTTTATATTAAAATATGTAAACTTTAAGAAGTTTTAAGTCATGATCCATTTTGTGTTAAATGTTGCGCCTTGAGATTAAGTTAAGCATTGAGATTACATTTTTTACACAGATATTCAATTTCTCAAAAAAGCATTTGTTGAAAAGAATATTCTTTTCCAATCGAATTACCCTGACACCTTTGTTGAAAATCATTTAGCAGACATGTGTGGTTCTATTTCTGGACGCTCTGTCCTGTTCTACTTACGTGTGTCTATTCTTATGCTAATGCCATGGTGCACTGATTGCTCAAGCTTGATAGCGTGCTTTTCTTTCAGCTGCTGTAACTCTTCAAATTTGCTCTTCTCCAAAATTGCTTTGGCTCTTCGAGATCCCTCACACCCCGTACAAGCTTTCTTTATTTTTTAATACTTAGTTATTTGGCTGTGCTGGGTCTTAGCTGGGGGAATTGGGATCGAGATCCCAAACCAGGGGTCACACCTAGGCCCCCTGCATTGGGAGCTTGGGCTTAGCCACGACCGCCAGGGAAACCCCCAATAGAAGTTTTAGAGTCAGCGTGGGGCCCCAGTGCCCTGCTATCATGAGCCCTCCGCCTCCTGGCTGTGTCCACTGCAGCAGCGGCTCTCTGGGGGCTCATTCTCCAGCCTTGAGGACTTGGTCTAAGAAGAAGCAGATCAGGACCCAAGCGAAGCCTCCGGGGGCCGTGTCCATAACTTTGGGTTCTCTTTCCCTTGCCTGTCCTTCCTCTCCAGCACGCTGACGACTATGTCTGGCTCCCTCTGTCTCCTCCAATCCCCATCCTTGACCTAATGAGACCAAGCGGGTCTCCCCAGATGCTCTGTTCTGCCCTGCAGCTCAGAGACTCACCAGTCAGGGTCCTGCACTACCTGCCAGCCAACATGTGGAGACGGGCGCTTCCGAGTCTTTACTCGGTTTTCTGGCTGATTACAGGAAGGGAGCAATTCCCCAGAGCTCCATTCTCCCTGGGGGAGGCAGAGCCCCCTCCACTGTGGTTTTAATTGGCACTTTTTAATCGCAAGTGGGATGGAACATCTTTGTTCTTAGTCATTGCCTTTTCTGGTTTCATCTGCTCTAAATTTCTGTTTGCATCTTTGCTCAATTATCGACTCAGTTACCTACATTTTCTTCATCAGTTTGTGGAAGTTCATCACTTCTTTTGGTCTCAACTCTTTGTCAGCTATATGCTGCTACTGCTAAGTCACTTCAGTCGTGTCCAACTCTGTGCGACCCCATGGACTGCAGCCACCCAGGTTCCTCCATCCATGGGATTTTCCAGCCAAGAGTACTGGAGTGGGGTGCCATTGCCTTGTCAGCTATATACATTGCAAATATCCTCCCCTGTTTTGTAATTCTGTACAATTAACTATGTTTGGGGGTTTCCCAGGTGGAAGTAAAGTGAAGTGAAGTTGCTCAGTCGTGTCCAACTCTTTGCAACACGATGAAC
Source organism: Raphicerus campestris (assembly GCA_006410735.1). NCBI lineage: Eukaryota > Metazoa > Chordata > Mammalia > Artiodactyla > Bovidae > Raphicerus > Raphicerus campestris. Next base: position 19,179 of record SJYW01032870.1, on the reverse strand, counting down.
TGCAGCCTACCAGGCTCCTCAGTTCATGGCATTTTCCAGGCAAGAACACTGGAGTGGGTTGCCATTTCCTTCTCCAGGGGATCTTCCTGACCCAGGGATCGAACCCGGGTCTTCGGCATTGTAGGCAGATGCTTTACCATCTGAGCCACCAAGAATCCTCTTGCCGATGCAGGCAATACAGGTTAGATCCCTGGGTCAGAAAGATCCCCTAAAGAAGGAAATGGTAACATGCTCCAGTATTGCTGCCTGGAAAATTCCATGGACAGAGGAGCCTCGCGGGCTGTAGTCCATAGGGCTGCGAGAGTCACACACACAGCTGTATGTGAGACCCTTTTGTTTCTTTTGAAAGATCTTTTCTTTGCCTTCTGTTTTCTTCCACGTTGCCTTGCTTTAGAGGGGAGCACGGCGTGAGGAAAGCAGTGAGACGCAGCGATCTTTCCTGGGTCATCTGTCATGATGCTATTATCACATTCTACCTTACGGCCAACTAAAATTTTAACACATTTAGAGCTTAATGAATTTCTTCTTCTATATTGAGTGAAATAAAACTTTAGTTATAGAGGTAACCAATCTTCCCAGCCCACTTATCAAGTACCCCTTTCTTTCTTGCACCAGTTTTCTAATACCAAGTTCTCTTATAAATAGAAGCCAGTTTCTTGGCAATAAAATTTGCTTTATCTGTCTGTTTGTCAATACATTTGTTCTCATTCTGTTTTTTCGTGTAGCTTCATAATAAACTGTGACATCTCATAAGGCAAGACAATCTATTCTACTCTTCAAAATCATCCTGGATTATGTAAAAAGCAGATAATGAGAACCTACTGTATAAAACAGGGACCTCTACTCACTGTTCTGTGCGGCCTAATGGGGAGGAAATCCAAAAAAGAGGGGACACACATGTACGTATAGGAGATTCACCTTGCTGTAACCTAGAAACTAGGAAGCATTGTAAAGTAACTACATGCCAATAAAAACCAGTTTTAAAAAGTCATCTTGGTTTTTTATCCTTCTATATTCTAAACTGTTCAGAGCAGCAATAAAAGCCCAAATGAAACAAAGAAAATATGCCAGAGAGGTCTGGAAAAGTCTCACGTGGAAACCCTAGATGCGAAAAAACAGTCATGGGCTGAAAAAATCACGAGTAGCTAAGTCATAAACCAAATACAGCTGAAGAAAGAGTATTGGATTTGGTAAGACAGAGCTGAGAAAATCACAAAAGACGCCACACAGAGATGAAGAGGCCGAAATATTAGAGAAGCTAACAGAGATTTGGTCATGGTATGGTGGGCTGAGCTCCATCAACAGAATTTCCCAAAGACAGAGAGAGAGTGTGTCACACGGGGCTGGAGGCAGTGTCATCAGGTCCCAGAAGCGGTTTATTCTTGAGTGAAAAACTTTAAGGTGACAGGAGCGGCTTCCAGGGACGGTCATCTCGAGTCACCTGCTCCAGGGGGCATCTCCCCTGAGCCCACGTGCACTGTGGCTCACCCTCCCCGGGGCCAGTGACAGGGCCCCACGGCTCAGGAAGAGGGGAGAGGGTGCTCCCCAGGCGGCCAGAGCCCTTCAGTCCCGCATGCCACTCTTCATCCCACCCCCATGTGGAGGCAGCCCAATCCCCCACCGGACTCTGGAAACAAAGGTCCCAGACACTTCCTGGAGACATGGGGAAGCATCGCCCAGGGCCTGCTCCAGGGCAGCCTGCACCAGGGGGTGCCACACCTNAGGCCTGGGACAGGGGAAGGGGCCTCACAGAAACAACTAGACCACGACTGATGCAAGCCCGGGGCCTCGGCAGAGTCTGGAACCCAGAGTGGGAAGTCAGGGCGGGCAGAGCGTCACCCAAACAGCCGTTTATTGAGCAGATCCCGGGAGCCAGGGCCGCCCAGGCCGAGGCAAGAAGGAGTGGGGGCCACCTGCCCTGCCTGCGGGCACTGAGAGCCTGAGGCATGGTCACCAGGTGTGCAGGCTCAGGGGGCAAGCAGGAGGGGAGGCCGAGGCCTGGGGCCCGCGAGGGCGGCAGGAAACACGCGGGTGTGTGGACCCTGCAGGTGAGGGGCCGAGAGCGGGGTGTGCCAGACGCAGGCCCGGGGCCCCTATCAGGGGCTGCCACATGAGGACCACCGGGAGCTGAGGTCAGAACCCTGATGGAGAAACTGGGGATCAGTGCGTGGGGGCCACCGGGGCCTCGTGGGCCATCTGACAAGCTGTCACTTAAGCAGGTAACTGACGTGTGGATGGGTTGTGCCCAACGGGCACCACTCTACCTGCATCTCTCCGTACTTGCTCAGCTGGATGCCCAACGGGTCAGGCAGGAGGCAAAGCCCAGGCCCTGGGGGAGATCAGCAGGCACCTGCCTTCTCCAGCGGCCACCGCAGGAGGCAAGTGCGTGACTGGCTGCCAGCAGAGGCTCTGCTCGCTCCGCGTGGAGGCAGCCCTGGAGGCAGGGCTCAGATACACCTCCCGAGCCGTCAGAGCTGCGTGGCGGCCGCTGGCTGCACATCGAGGCCGGGGGTCTCACCCCCCCCCGACTCCTGCCCAGACTCTGGAGTCTGCAGCCCTGTGCCCCCAGTTTCCAGGGGCAGAAGGTCTGCGCAGTGCCCCCAGGCACACAGGCAGTTGGCGGCCAAGTGGACTTTAAACCCCCTGCTCCACCCAAATCCAGAGTCACAGGCACCGCCTTCTGAGACAGCAGGTGACACACTGGGGAACCAGGACCCCGGGGCCCCCCAGAGCCCAGACTTCATCTCGCCCCAGCTGCCTCCCACCCAGCCCCCCAACCGCTGAGAAGCTGTTGCCGTATCTGCCTTTGAAAAGATGTGATATTCCAGCAGCGGTTATTGTTTGTTTTCGTAGACTCGTCCCACACAGATAACAGATTCACGGGCACATCAAGGGCTCGCTTGCTCCTGGAGACAGAAAGCAGCACTTTGATGGCAATCTAACAACAGCAGCGCTTCCATCGCCCTCCTGATTAGCAATCAGGGCTCCAGCGCTGCTGTGATTAGAGGACGAGCAGATGGGCGGCTTCCGACGCTCCTGCGACTCAGGGTCAAACTTCCCGGCAAAGGAGACGGACTGTGCGTTGTCTAATAACACGGCCGTGCCCGGGAAGAGGAGGGTGCCCAGGGCTGTGTCCATGGAACCTGCCCAGGTCCTTCGCTCCCAACAGAGCCTGGTGTCAAATGTCAGGCAGTTCACGTGCTGGGAAGCCAAGGACACACCAAGGTCAGAGTCGGGAGCTGTGCCCCAGCTCACACGCAGAGCAGGCTGGGAGGGCACCCCACTGCCCTCGGGCCCTGAGGGCCACTGCCTGGCTCTCCTGTCCCAGTACAGCTGCCGGCACCAGCGCCCCTTGGCCAGCAACCTGACCTCGTTGTCCTCAGGAAGGACCACACCTGGAGACGCCAGGAAAATCCTGGAGCTCAAAGGACAAGGTCCTTCGGGCTCCTGGGCAAGGTTCAGGGAAGGAGGCCCTCCCGGAGAGGCAGCATCTAGCTGCGCTTAGGAGCAGTCGTCTGGATGAACACTTGGCGTCCACGCGGGGGCCTGGACTCTCCTCTCTAACCTGGACCAAGGTTTGCCGTGTTCACACAGCATCCACGTGGCTGTCCTAAGCCTCTATTTTGCAGAGTTCTGACAACGTCTGGACTCCAGCTGTTCCCTCCTCCATCTCTCTCGCTTTTCCCTTTGTTTGCTTGGTGTTTCTGTGGCGGCCCAGCCCTCGGAACTGGCTATGCCACAGTTCTCGCTGACCCGGTTCCCTAGGTTTCTCCTCATCTGCAAAACTTCTTTTCTAGAGATCCAAAGAGGAGGGAGGTGGGGCACATTTCCTGCCTTGATGCTAAGCCCCCATGCTCATTAACGCATTTCTCCCGTTTTAGAGACCGCGAGTTTGAGGCTCCCCAGAGTGGCTGTGGCCAGGGTGCAGAGCTAAGGAGCCGTGGCGAGGGCTGAAAGGTAGGTTCACCCTCCAGCCCCAGACCCCACCCCTCAGGCACCAAGCTTCTCCATGCCCAAGACTGTGTTCTCCCTCCCTCCCTCTCCTCCCTCTGCAGACCTGCCCTCTCGAAAGCTGACAGCAGGCCCCAGGGCCTGGCAGGAGGAAAGTTCCATGGTTTTTCGTCAGGTCCGAGTGAACTGGGTTTTCTGTGAGTAATTGAAAACCTAGGAAAGGCTGAAGGCAGGAGGAGAAGGGATGACAGAGGATGAGATGGTTGGATGGCATCACCGACCCGATGGACATGAGCCTGAGCAAGCTCCAGGAGATGGCGAAGGGCAGGGAGGCCTGGCGTGCTGCAGTCCACAGGGGTCATACAGAGTCGGACGCAACTTAATGGCTGAACAACAGGAAACCCAGGCAGCCTGGGATGTTAGAGCGCTGAGCACAGACAGTTTTGAAAGTCCGTGTGTCAGGTCTTTGCAATATGTTTTCCATTTAGTTATGAAGCATTATATTTGTCTTAAGGAATCCAACAGTTGGTGTTTATCTTCCACCACTTATCACAAGTGTGATTTGAAAAACAAACCGATTTCCCAGCTGCTCAGTGATGTAAATGTTTGGCAGTTTATGTCTTCATGTGTGATTTGTGGTCCAGGAGGTGAGAAGTACAATAGACAACATGCCCTTTCATGGTGCCAAGCTGAGCTGATGTCCTCCACGTCCTCAGGGAGGAGACTCCTGCATAAAAGACACCTGCTGGGGTAACTTAAGGTGGGGCTGGACCCACCCGTTACCTGAGTTAAGTCATGACTGTCCTCCAGCCATTTAAGCTGTGCTGCTGAACTGGGAAGCCCGCCTTCCTGGAATGAATTGTGTTGCTCCGTAAGAGCGGTCTGTCAGCTCCTGAGGCCTGATTTGCACGTGATGAGCAAGCGGCAATCACAGTCTAGAAAGGAAGCATTTAGGACAGGCCTTGGAGATGTGTGGAATCCCTGCGAGGTTTTGATGCTTTTTCTCTCTGGCGTTTGTGCTGCTTTAGCGTCACAGAGCACCAGAACGTGAAGCGAAAGGTGACTGACGAGGCAAGGCAAGCAGGCGCCTTAAACCTCACACACGGAGCTCCAGGGGGCGGGGACGGGTTCCGCAGGTGCGCAGAGCATCCCGTCGAGAGGGTGAGTAGGTTGTTACCTGGAGAAGTCAAGCTTGTCCTTTGAAAGCAGTGTGTCTGATACATCCTTTTGTTGCCCAAGTATGAAGCAAATGGTTCCCTCATCAGTAAAGTCCACTCTTCTAAATGCAGGATTCCTTCAAGTGGGGATCAGCCAGGCTCAAGCTGGGTCAGTGGTGCTGACCGTCTGCCCCAAGGGGAAGTCCAGTCCATCAAAAGCTGACCCCAAAGCCAAGCAGGGGTGGATTCCTGAGCAGGTGCCAAGGAGTCAGGAAAAAGGGGTGGACAGGACAGCACCAGCCCCTGGGGAGTGTCCAGGAGGTCAGAAAAGACAAAGCAAGGAATCCTGAGGATGAAAGTGGAAAGTCTGCCCGCATGAGCTGCCCCAGGCCCGATGTGAGTCAGTGTCGTTGCTGAGCTTCCTGGTAACCCTGCCAACGAGAGCCCTACAGATAGGATTGCAGTGGTGCTCAGGATCCTGAGACCTTCCAAAACCTTCCCAGGTCCTACTCAGGAGCAGGTGTGGAAGGATGTTGTGTGTGCAGAAGCCCAGCCTGTGAAGCAGCATGGGGCTGCCCGCGGGTGAGCCACCCACAGATGGCAGGGCCCTTCAGACGCTGGCACCCCCAGGGCTCTGCAGTCCTCGGGGTGACCTCACAGTGCCACCCTGAGCTAAGGCTCTGGGCTCACAGCACTGATAACCTCACCCCTCCTTGTGCAACGGGCCTGTGGGTCCAGAATACACACGTGCGAGCAAGCCTGTGTCTTGGGGTCACCCCACCTGGTGCCGCTCACTCCTTCTGTGGTGGGCCTGCAGCCCAAACACAGGGGCACCTTGACCTCACCACCCCCCCAACCAAGAGCAAAGACGGCAGCATCTCCAGTCCAGAGCTCCGGCTCTGACGGCCTCACACGTGACCTTGGGCCCAACAAGTGACTTTCCTCAGGCTTCTCTCCCTCCTCCTGACCCTGAGCTCATTTGCATGGTGGGTTCGTGTGCTACTAAGCAAACCTTTGACCTAGAGCTGTTCACTGTGGTTCCCAAGTCTGAGCCGCAAACAGGTGACAAGGACAACAGGAAGCCAAGAGTCACGGAATGAAAACCCAGGTAGGGACTCTGCAGGCTCCAGAGCCATCTCTGGGCATCAGTTATACCCTCTGGCAGACGCTCATATTCCTGCCTCCGCACCTGTCCCGGGAAGCAGCCTTATTAACGCGCGAATCAGATGCCCTGCTATATCGCAATAAGGAAAATAATATTCCCCACAGCCATCTTCCCCCATTAGAAAGCCTTTATGCCCAAATCAGTTTAAATTTACTTTTTAATTATGTACACTGCTTTCTTACGTGAAGCTTCTGACTAGAAATATGTATCTCATTTTATTTTATGTTATTCAATTGACCCAAACACAAAGGCATTTTTCTTAAATACTGAATGCTCATGTACCTTTTTAATTAAAGCTTAAAAAGCTCTTAATTAAAACCATAACTCACAGGCAGCCGTTTCCACCTAAGTCATCTCGCAGACTTCTGTGTTCTCCCTTCTGTTTTCAGGGTGACCCGTGCTGCAACTGAGGGGTGAAGATGACCTTCACACTTGGTTGATTGCAAAGTGGCAGCGGGAGCCAGTAGGTGGGGGGATCTCAGGGTTGCTGTGCGGGGGTGGTCACGGGGGCGGCGTCCAAGCTGCTATGACAGCTGTTCTTCCCTCCACATCCTCAGGACCCCCTCTGTGGCTGTGACAAGAGACAGCAGCTGCTGGGTTCCCTCCAGGACAGTCAGGCCAGCTGCAGTGGAAGGATTGCACATCAGAAAGAACTGGGTATTGATCAATATTTTGATGCACTACCAAGTGGCCCTTTAAAATTCTCACTGTTTGCCTCCTTCCGGTGTGTAACTGGCCTTTGGTGCATTTGCTGTATTTGAGATGTATAACTTGATAAGTTTTGAAATGCACATATCCAGGAGGTCATCACCACAATCGAGATGAAGAACATGACATCTTGTCCCATCACTTCATGGCAAATAAAAGGGGACTAAGTGGAAAAAATGACAGACATTATTTGGGGGGGCTCCAAAATCACTGCAGACGGTGACTGCAGCCATGAAATTAAAGGACACTTTCTCCCTGGAAGGAAAGCTATGACAAACTTAGACAGCATATTAAAAAGCAGGGACATCGCTTTGCTGACAGAAGTCTGGATTGTCAGAGCTATGGATTTTCCAGTGGTCATGTACGGATGCAAGAGTTGGACCATAAAGAAGGCTGAGCACTGGAGAATCGATCCTTTCACACTGTGGTGCTGGAGAAGACTCTTGAGAGTCTCTTGGACTGCAAAATCAAACCAGTCCATCCTAAAGGAAATCAAGCTCCAATACTTTGGTGACCTGCTGCAAAGAGTCACCCCATTGGAAAAGACCCTGATGCTGGGAAAGGTTGAAGGTAAAAGGAGAAGGGGGTGACAGAGGATGAGATGGGACATCACTGGCTCAGTGGACATGAATTTGAGCAAACTCGGGGAAATTCCAGGGCTTCCCTTGTGATTCAGCTGGTAAAGAATCCTCCTGCAATGCGGGAGACACGGGTTCAATCCCTGGGTTGGGAAGAACCCCTGGAGAAGGGAAAGGCTACCCACTCCAGTATTCTGGCCTGGAGAATTCCATGCACTGTATAGTCCACGGGGTCACAAAGAGTCAGACACGACTGAGCGGCTTTCACTTCACCTGGAGATAGCAGAGGACAGANCCTCCCGGAGAGGCAGCATCTAGCTGCGCTTAGGAGCAGTCGTCTGGATGAACACTTGGCGTCCACGCGGGGGCCTGGACTCTCCTCTCTAACCTGGACCAAGGTTTGCCGTGTTCACACAGCATCCACGTGGCTGTCCTAAGCCTCTATTTTGCAGAGTTCTGACAACGTCTGGACTCCAGCTGTTCCCTCCTCCATCTCTCTCGCTTTTCCCTTTGTTTGCTTGGTGTTTCTGTGGCGGCCCAGCCCTCGGAACTGGCTATGCCACAGTTCTCGCTGACCCGGTTCCCTAGGTTTCTCCTCATCTGCAAAACTTCTTTTCTAGAGATCCAAAGAGGAGGGAGGTGGGGCACATTTCCTGCCTTGATGCTAAGCCCCCATGCTCATTAACGCATTTCTCCCGTTTTAGAGACCGCGAGTTTGAGGCTCCCCAGAGTGGCTGTGGCCAGGGTGCAGAGCTAAGGAGCCGTGGCGAGGGCTGAAAGGTAGGTTCACCCTCCAGCCCCAGACCCCACCCCTCAGGCACCAAGCTTCTCCATGCCCAAGACTGTGTTCTCCCTCCCTCCCTCTCCTCCCTCTGCAGACCTGCCCTCTCGAAAGCTGACAGCAGGCCCCAGGGCCTGGCAGGAGGAAAGTTCCATGGTTTTTCGTCAGGTCCGAGTGAACTGGGTTTTCTGTGAGTAATTGAAAACCTAGGAAAGGCTGAAGGCAGGAGGAGAAGGGATGACAGAGGATGAGATGGTTGGATGGCATCACCGACCCGATGGACATGAGCCTGAGCAAGCTCCAGGAGATGGCGAAGGGCAGGGAGGCCTGGCGTGCTGCAGTCCACAGGGGTCATACAGAGTCGGACGCAACTTAATGGCTGAACAACAGGAAACCCAGGCAGCCTGGGATGTTAGAGCGCTGAGCACAGACAGTTTTGAAAGTCCGTGTGTCAGGTCTTTGCAATATGTTTTCCATTTAGTTATGAAGCATTATATTTGTCTTAAGGAATCCAACAGTTGGTGTTTATCTTCCACCACTTATCACAAGTGTGATTTGAAAAACAAACCGATTTCCCAGCTGCTCAGTGATGTAAATGTTTGGCAGTTTATGTCTTCATGTGTGATTTGTGGTCCAGGAGGTGAGAAGTACAATAGACAACATGCCCTTTCATGGTGCCAAGCTGAGCTGATGTCCTCCACGTCCTCAGGGAGGAGACTCCTGCATAAAAGACACCTGCTGGGGTAACTTAAGGTGGGGCTGGACCCACCCGTTACCTGAGTTAAGTCATGACTGTCCTCCAGCCATTTAAGCTGTGCTGCTGAACTGGGAAGCCCGCCTTCCTGGAATGAATTGTGTTGCTCCGTAAGAGCGGTCTGTCAGCTCCTGAGGCCTGATTTGCACGTGATGAGCAAGCGGCAATCACAGTCTAGAAAGGAAGCATTTAGGACAGGCCTTGGAGATGTGTGGAATCCCTGCGAGGTTTTGATGCTTTTTCTCTCTGGCGTTTGTGCTGCTTTAGCGTCACAGAGCACCAGAACGTGAAGCGAAAGGTGACTGACGAGGCAAGGCAAGCAGGCGCCTTAAACCTCACACACGGAGCTCCAGGGGGCGGGGACGGGTTCCGCAGGTGCGCAGAGCATCCCGTCGAGAGGGTGAGTAGGTTGTTACCTGGAGAAGTCAAGCTTGTCCTTTGAAAGCAGTGTGTCTGATACATCCTTTTGTTGCCCAAGTATGAAGCAAATGGTTCCCTCATCAGTAAAGTCCACTCTTCTAAATGCAGGATTCCTTCAAGTGGGGATCAGCCAGGCTCAAGCTGGGTCAGTGGTGCTGACCGTCTGCCCCAAGGGGAAGTCCAGTCCATCAAAAGCTGACCCCAAAGCCAAGCAGGGGTGGATTCCTGAGCAGGTGCCAAGGAGTCAGGAAAAAGGGGTGGACAGGACAGCACCAGCCCCTGGGGAGTGTCCAGGAGGTCAGAAAAGACAAAGCAAGGAATCCTGAGGATGAAAGTGGAAAGTCTGCCCGCATGAGCTGCCCCAGGCCCGATGTGAGTCAGTGTCGTTGCTGAGCTTCCTGGTAACCCTGCCAACGAGAGCCCTACAGATAGGATTGCAGTGGTGCTCAGGAGCCTGAGACCTTCCAAAACCTTCCCAGGTCCTACTCAGGAGCAGGTGTGGAAGGATGTTGTGTGTGCAGAAGCCCAGCCTGTGAAGCAGCATGGGGCTGCCCGCGGGTGAGCCACCCACAGATGGCAGGGCCCTTCAGACGCTGGCACCCCCAGGGCTCTGCAGTCCTCGGGGTGACCTCACAGTGCCACCCTGAGCTAAGGCTCTGGGCTCACAGCACTGATAACCTCACCCCTCCTTGTGCAACGGGCCTGTGGGTCCAGAATACACACGTGCGAGCAAGCCTGTGTCTTGGGGTCACCCCACCTGGTGCCGCTCACTCCTTCTGTGGTGGGCCTGCAGCCCAAACACAGGGGCACCTTGACCTCACCACCCCCCCAACCAAGAGCAAAGACGGCAGCATCTCCAGTCCAGAGCTCCGGCTCTGACGGCCTCACACGTGACCTTGGGCCCAACAAGTGACTTTCCTCAGGCTTCTCTCCCTCCTCCTGACCCTGAGCTCATTTGCATGGTGGGTTCGTGTGCTACTAAGCAAACCTTTGACCTAGAGCTGTTCACTGTGGTTCCCAAGTCTGAGCCGCAAACAGGTGACANCTCATTTGCATGGTGGGTTCGTGTGCTACTAAGCAAACCTTTGACCTAGAGCTGTTCACTGTGGTTCCCAAGTCTGAGCCGCAAACAGGTGCCAAGGACAACAGGAAGCCAAGAGTCACGGAATGAAAACCCAGGTAGGGACTCTGCAGGCTCCAGAGCCATCTCTGGGCATCAGTTATACCCTCTGGCAGACGCTCATATTCCTGCCTCCGCACCTGTCCCGGGAAGCAGCCTTATTAACGCGCGAATCAGATGCCCTGCTATATCGCAATAAGGAAAATAATATTCCCCACAGCCATCTTCCCCCATTAGAAAGCCTTTATGCCCAAATCAGTTTAAATTTACTTTTTAATTATGTACACTGCTTTCNCCACGCGGGGACCCTGGGCTGACGCCAGCAGCAGGCGCAAGAATGCGAGCCTCTCAACCCGAGGGCAGGACCATCAACCGGGAAGACCCTAGGTCAGCGTCACCCAACTGTTTCGGCACCAGGGGCGGCTTCATGGAAGACAGTTTTTCCATGGACCGGGGGTGGGTGGGGAGGATGCTTTGCGAAGAGTCAAGCACATTACATTTATCATGCACTTTATCTCTATTGTTATTCCATCGGCTCCACCTCCGATCATCAGGCAGCAGATCCTGGAGGTCGGGGACCTCTGCTCTAGAGGGTCGTCAGCGCCGCCTTAATCTGGCTCCTCAGACAAAGCCCGGTGGGTGACGGTCGCCCTGCCGTTTGCAGTGGGTGCGTCTCCTGCTTTGCAAGAGTTGGGCTCCACACAGCCGCTTCCCCGGCTCTCACTTGGGCAGAGGTGAAACGGCTGCCGCTCCTGCTGGGACAGCAGCAGAGGTGGCGAAATGGGACTTCGTCCTCCGCGGACCCTCCGGTGCCCCTCCCTGGCCCAGGTCTCTGCGGCTGCGACAGGTGGGCAGGCACCGAGGGCTGCCCTGGAGGGGACGCGCGCTCCAGCCCAGAGGACCCCGCTCTTGCTGGTCTGGATTGGTTCCTGGAATCTGGGAGCAACAAACAGATGGAAAATAACCTCTCCGGCTGGCCTCCTCTGGCCTCTTAGATCAGGGTGGGTGAGTGTCCCCTCCCCACGCCCTGGAAGGGGTGGGGGTGCGGCAGCTTTCGAGGCAGATGGTGACTGTTCTGATCTGAGTTGAATGGACCCGGAGCAGTCCAGTGGGGCCAGGAGCTGACTCCCTTTGGGGAAATAAGGTTTGTCTCTTTGCACAGGCCTCACGCTGAGGCAGAGCTTCTCCCAGCTGCTGTGCACGTGAGGTCAGAGGTGCTGATGGGATGACGAAGACAGGGTCCCCAGAGGCGGCTGAGGTGAGCCTGCACCTCCGGTTTCCCAGCATCATCACTGCCTGACTCCTCAGAGGGCTGATCAAAGGTGATCCAGGCATGCG
>SJYW01032868.1:6149-18606 GCA_006410735.1 Raphicerus campestris | reverse complement strand
AAAGAGTCAGACATGACTCAGCAACTAAACAACGACAGAAAGTTTCACTAAAATTAGACAGATTTGCTGCAAATACCAGACTTTTGAGGAGAGGGTCCAGTCCACATTGTAAACACCAGTGCTTGGGCCACAGAATAACCAGTTCGGCTGCCTTCCTGCCCCTCTTTATGGCTCAGTTCCAGTTCTGGTGGGGAGCCGCAGGCTGCATGGGGACCAGTGCCAGCATCACTAACCACGCCTCTGATAGATGCGTGGGTCCAGAAGACAGGGGTACATGGGGTTTGAAAGTCATTGTTGGCTTCAGGGGGTGCTTGCCTACATCAGCTTGGTCTTGAGGTCCTGAGGTCACAGTTGAGGGGCAAGCACATGGCATGTGGGAGTCACAGGATGCTATGCCAACTCTGTCATTCATTCATGTATTCACAGACAGTGGGTGGAGTCCTTCCGTGGGCCCAGCGCAGGCCTAAGCTCTAGGAGTGTGCCTGCGTCCTCCCAAAACTCAGAGTCTAGCTGATCCAACCACTCCCTAGCCACGTGGCCACAGACAAGTTGCATTTCCTCTCCAGATCTCAGTTTCNGGGCCCAGCGCAGGCCTAAGCTCTAGGAGTGTGCCTGCGTCCTCCCAAAACTCAGAGTCTAGCTGATCCAACCACTCCCTAGCCACGTGGCCACAGACAAGTTGCATTTCCTCTCCAGATCTCAGTTTCCTCATCTCCAGAATGGGATTGTTCTGGCTAGTTTGGTATTTTGAGGCACTGCCCCTCGCTGGAGTGCTGTTGAGGTTTCGGGGTCCCTCCTAGAGCTGGCAGGCGAAGGCCAGGGTTTCGGAGCCGGGAAGACCTCCCCTCTGCTTCTGGTTCTGCCATGTGCTTGCTGTGCAGTTTGCTGCATTGTTCGACTTCTCTGTGTTTCCTTTTCCCTGCTTATCTCATGTGGTTATGACACTTATGTCGCAGGGCACTGTGAGAATGAGGTGAGATGATGATAAAGAGAACCTGGCTCTCAGCAAATGTGACCCCCATTTCCTTTCTGTCTGGCTGTTGACTGTCCTGTGCTTTGCTGCTTCTGGAACAAGACCTCCACCCACCGCTGCCCATCCTCATCAGGTCCCCAGGGTCAGGCAGGGGCAGGTAGACAGCCAGCCTGGTGCTCAAGGAAATAAGCACCTGCCCCTCGTGGTGACTGGGGAGGTGGTTCCAGCCCAAGAGGAAGCAGGACCAGGATGCAAAGTCAGGAGTCCTGGCTTCTGTCTGGAACCTGCCACAAGGTCACTGTGTGTCGATTTCCAGTTCCCCCTCCTCGCTGAATCTCATTGTCCTCACTAAGGCCAGATCCCCTGGCATCTCCCTGCCCTGACAAGCCTGTGGGCCTTTGATGTACATGCTGAACAGCCTCAATAATGGAGCATCACAGCGGGCTGTGGGGGTTTCACTAGCTTCTTCCAGCCTGGGCTCCACAGGAATTGATTGTGTGGAGAAGCCAGCAGACAGACTCTGGACAAGGAAGAGACTGTGGTTTCTAATTGGCAGAACTGCTCATGGGAGGGGAGGTAGGTGAAGGGACATTAATGGCATGAAATTATATTAAAGGAAGGGTATTACTCCTTTTTTTTCCCCCTTAAAGAAGACCCAGAAGGCTCTAAGCCACCTGCTTCCTGAATAGATTTTTCCCACTTGAATTCAACAGTATGTTTGGATGGGCACCAGTTTGTTTACAGATGACTGGGATGGAGGCAAAATGTTGCAGGGGAACCCTGGAGATCCAGTCATTTACTGAATATCTGTTGAATGCTTCCCAAGTCCTCAGACCAGGGATGAAGCAGTTATCAAAACAGGTGACGGTCAGTGCTCTCCTGGAGCTTATAGACTAGCAGAGGGAGGCATACCATGAATAGAGGAGTGCCTGAATGTGTAATATGTCAAATGGGATAAGTGTCATGAAGGAGAAACCAATAGGCTAAGAAGTAAGAGAATGCCAAGGGAAGGATACCAGGATGTATATAGGATGGTTGGAGAAGTTATCACTATGGTGACATTTGAGCACAGCCATCCAGTACTCTTGCCTGGAAAATCCCACGGGTGGAGGAGCCTGGTGGGCTGCAGTCCATGCGGTCTCGAAGAGTCGGACACGACTGAGCGACTTCACTTTTCACTTTGGAGAAAGCAATGGCAACCCACTCCAGTGTTCTTGCCTGGAGAATCCCAGGGACGGCAGAGCCTGGTAGGCTACCGTTTGGGGGGTCGCACAGAGTCGGACACAACTGAAGCGACTTAGCAGCAGCAGCAGCAGCATAGGAAGTATAGAAATGAATAGACTAATTTAAGCAGAATTGTCTTTCTTTATGGTGTACCTGAGAGCCTATGGAAAGATCTCATTTGCGGTTGAAATGGTCAGCTCAGCCAGGCAGCTCAGACTCTGGACCATCCTGCTTTAGATACAGGATACCAAACCTAGTTCATGATCCCCCTGTCAATGATCATAACAGTAGGCTGGATATAACTCTAAGTTAATTGGGCTTTAAACCTTCAAAACGCCTGTCCATATAGACTGTCAGCCTTCTAACAAGGAAAAGGTACCGTCTCCACGTTGCAGCTGTGGTTCAAGAACTCTGTATATGGAGTGACAAGACCAGGACCATTCCCCAGGTGAGGGATAAAGTGGGCACTCAAATCCAGACATTGCTTCCCAGCAGATGTGTTTCTCCTGACAGGGCATTTGGGCACCCAGCATACCACCTTGTGTGCAGTAGAGGATGATATTTATTTTTTTGAAAACAAAAGCAAATCCATAGACTAAGAAGATATGATGACTAAATGCAATATGGGATCCTGAATTGGACCCTGGAACAGAAAAAGAACATTAGCCGAAAAACTGGTAAAATATGAATAAAGTCTGTAATTGAGTTAATAGTAACTTACAAGTGTCAATTTCCACTTGACAAACCTGCATTGGTTATGTAAGATGTGAACGTTAAAGGAAGCTGGGTGAAGGGTGTATGGGGACTCTCTCTGTCTTTGCAATTTTTCTGTCAATATAGGATTATTCCAAAGTGAAAAATTTATGGAAAAATAAATGAGTAAATCCACATACACGCCAACTAGCTGGCCTCCTCAAAGTTAATGAGGAGAGTCATAAAGGGTCATCAGGTAATTGAATCCCTAAGGCTACTGTCACCCCTAGAGTTGCCTGTGTGAGAAGGAGCAAAATTATAAACCAATGCGTCAGAGAAGTCGGTGGCCCCCCACTCCAGTGCTCCTGCCTGAAGCATCCCAGGGACGGCGGAGCCTGGTGGGCTGCAGTCCATAGGGTCATGAAGAGTCGGACACGACTGAGTGGCTTCACTTTCACTTTTCACTTTCATGCATTGGAGAAGGAAATGGCAACCCAGTCCAGTGTTCTTGCCTGGAGAATCCCAGGGACCAGGCCACCAGGAGGAGCCTGGTGGGCTGCCATCTACAGGGTCGCACAGAGTCAGACACGACTGAAGTGACTTAGCAGCAGCAGCATATAACCATGATGAAGGAGGAATGTTCCCTGGGAAATGTCTCCCCCCGGTCACCTGTCTCTCCCAGGTGAATGTCTCCCGTACCACATAACGTATATTTTAGGCTATACCAAGTATGCCCTTTCCATGTGATGAAAGTTCACTAACTCATTTTCAATTGATGCTGTCACAGACAGATGGAAACCTAGTTTTATTTGTAGGGGCTACCTCATGTGATTATATGAATCGGAGTGACTAATTGAAGGAGTGGTGTGAGGCAGTGAGAATAGAATCAGAGAGGGAAGGTGTAATCCTAAGCTAGTTTTCTCTCATGGTAGAAACCATCAGGGTCAGGGAACAGTGTCTTTTGGAATGAAGGAAAGAGACCAGGGTCAAGAGCTTCCTTTCAGTGATTTTGCACTCACAAAGCAAGCAACCTAACTTAGATGAGTCTCCAGCTGAAAACCACTGAGTCCAGAGCAAATGACTGGTCCAGCTTCTCTGTGCAACTGCTTGGGAGATACAGCTTAACCTATCTGGGTGACCTGATCTCCTTACAGTTTCCAGAAGGCCTGTGCCTTCGCATGTGGGATTTGGTGTCACCCTGAAATATAGGAAAGGCAGAAGATGCTCAAATGAACAGGAAACCATCACCATGAGTCTGTTAGAAAGTATCTAATGTTCAAAAGAGTAGGGCAGTCACTCCAAGATAGACTCTTTATTTTAAGCAGGCTCTGATCTTGTGAAGTGAAGTCTGGCGTTTCCTGTTGTGTGTTTTCTAGAACACAAGTGCCATGGATGGAAGGAAATAAAAGTGCAATAGCCGAATCAATAGACCCTTATATACTGCAGGACTTCTGAGTCTTTAATATGTGACAGAGCATTGAAAATCTCCCAAAAAGTGTGTGTGTGTGTGTGTGTGTGTGTGTCTGTACAGGTAGATATTGTGTGCAGTTTTCCAAGCTTGATTAATCAAAGAACTCATATATATATATATACACGAGTACGTGTGTGCATGTTCAGTCATACCTGACTGTGACCCCATGGACAGTAGCTCGCCAGGTTCCTCTGTTTGTGGAATTTTCCAGGCAAGAATACTGGAGTGGTTGCCATTTCCTACTCCAGGGGATCTTCCCGAACCAGGGATTGAACCCATGTCTCTTGTATCTCCTGCATTGGCAGATGGATTCTTTACCACTGCACCACCTGGGAAGCCCATACATATGAGTATATATATATATTTTTTTTGTATATACATATATCTGTACATTTAAGGAATAGATTTTATATGTTTGTGTGTATATAAGGAAGATGTACACATATATAAGACTGCTGAGCTCGAGTTCTATACAAAAATATTTTGGGAGTGATAAAGTTTTCTGAGGTCAAAGCTGAACAGCAGTAACAACAACAACAAAAAAAGAATGCTAATTTGTGCCTCTAAAACTTGTTTCTGCATGTTAGTTTTAGCAAGTCAGTTTCCCACATTTTTTCCTATTTTGTTAACTTAATTTCTCTTTTCTCAGAAGAAAAATGACAAATGGCATGCAAATGATCCTTCTCTCTCCACTGTGTGTTGTATCCAAGGAAGTCAAAAGTATTGCGTGTGTTCCCTGAGATGAGGGTAGCCAAGCCATGCGACAACTTGGTGGTAGGTCTCTAAGCCAGAAACCCACATGCAACATTGGTATTTTGGGAGTTAAAAAAGAGCCTCATTAAAAGTGCCACTAAAACCCAAATGTCTGCCTCTGTCTGGTGTGGATTTCACACAAGGGATCCCCAGCACTTCCACACACACAGGTATGTCTGCCACTCTGAAATATGAGCAGCTTTACCAGCTTTATGGATGTGCTGGGCTGGGTGAGATCGCCCTCTGATTAGGTGATGAGTTCTAGCTAAGCTAACCTTCACCCTATTCCCTGGTCCCAGACTTTCTCACCCCATGTTGCCCCCCGGGGGAGAGTCCTGGAAACTGCCTGCCTGCCCTTTGGAGCCTTTCACAGAAGGGGGTCCTGCCTCAACCTCCATGTCCCATGACACTTACCCCTAAGCATAAATCCTGCCCCCACCCAAATCCTGCCCCTCACTTCAGGCTTGTTCTCAACATTTCCCTGTCTCGCCTAAGGTACATGGTCCAACTCCATGTTGTTATTGCCTCTGTTAGAAACGGAACTTCAGTTTCCTACCTGGAATAGTAAATCAATATGCACTTAGATTCCACAGATAAAGTGAAGAATAACAGAAAGAGGGAAGATTTAAAGAGGGAATTTTCTTTCTCTGTAGGTTAGGGAGCAGCTTTTCAAATATCTCATTTGAGGATGAAATGGTTGGTTCTGCTAGTTCCTCAGACTGCCCTGTTCCTCAATGGACGTGCATGACCTCAGACGTCATTTGAAGTTTCCGAGTCTCTCTTTCCCTCACCGTAAACATGGACTGACGCTACCACTTCCCTATTGGAGTTTTGATTCAATGCTGTGAAGCTTGCAGAAAGCCTAGAGCAGTGCTGGATGCACAGAAAGTGTTAGTTGTTATTCTTATGATGAGAATTCCACCAGTCAACTAAAAATACAGCCACGTTTAAAAAAAAACGTGCAAAGATGTAAACAGGTAGTTCAGAGAAGTGAAAATAGCTCATAAACGTATGATTGATGCTCTCCCTACTAAAAAACAAAGGATTATAAATTAAAATGGTTAGAGACGGCAAAAATGTGAAGAAATAGAGAGAAGCCAGTGCTGGCAACGGTCAAGGGCACTTTGAGCTTAATTTGGTGTCAGTGAAAATGATAAAGGCACGTATTCAGGTTTGATCCCTGGGTTGGGAAGTTCCTCTGGAGAAGGAAAATGGCAACCCACTCCAGTCTTCTTGCCTGGAAAATCCCATGGACTGAGGAGTCTGGTGGGCTATGGTCCATGGGGTCACAAAGAGTCACAACTGAGTACACAGGCACAAATGTGTATATGTGTATATGTGTACACACACACACGTGCGCGCGTGCACACACACACACACACGCACGCACAAAGGGTGTTCCCTTGCACATTATTTGCAATAGAGGGAACTTGGAAATGACCTCAGTGTCCAGCATTGGCAATGCTTAAGAAAATTATGGTGAATTTGCACCACGGAATACTTTTCGCCAATTAAAAAGAAAGAAGTGAATCTGTAGGTCCTGACGTGGGAGGACGTTTAAAACGTATTCTTAACTGGAAAAAAGGTTTTCTGTGTGATACGTGTTACCTGATCCCATTTTTATGCAGACATTGCTAAACAGTTGTATATGTGTTTGCATGTGTAGATGAGCTTCTGTGTTCATGGAAACAACATGGGAAAATATCAGGGAACTCTTAGTGGTACTTTTATCTGGGGAGGAGAAATTGGGAGGGTAAAAGGTGACTGGTCCACGTTTTACTTGATGTACTTCTGTATTTTTTTAAAAAGTTATTTTTGAACAAAGAGAGCAAAAAAGAAAGTCCAGGAAAATAAAGAGCAAAGACTAATCTTTATAGCACAGGATTATTGAGAAGATGAAATGAGGTCATGCTTGGCAAACATCTAACATGGTGTCTGATGCTTACTAAGTACCCAACAAATGCTTCTATCCCTGCATAGACTCTGTGCCACCCCTGCCCCTCCAAGTCCATCCTGGTGTTTTCTGCAAACCATGAGCTCAGTTAACTCACAATGGGGATCACAGGTTGCACAGCACACAGGGCGCTGTGTGCACCACCCCCGGACCCCTAGTCTGGGGACCCCAGCCTGTCTCATTTCCTAGCCATCCCCTGGGTCCTTTCTTCTTGGTCTTCTCGTGAAAGGCTGCTTTCCGTCACTGGTTGCTACCGGCCGTACCTCCTGTCTCCTGGAAGGAGCCTCTCACCGCCTTGCAGCAATGGGGCTGGCTTTGTCACCGAGCACATTCCAAGGGTGAGTCTAGTCACCTGAGTCAGGTCTACTTACAGGTTTGTTTTTCTGTCTCCTCTCACGGCCAGGCTTTCCCACCCTGAGGCGGGTGTGCGGGCTTTCCTGGGTCCCTTCCCCCACTTGTTTCCACCTGGCTCTGATGAATTCCATCATGTCTGCTTAAAATCATTTTACTTCCAATTTGCTAATTTAATTCTAGTCTTACAGAATTTTGGCAACCCTGCCAAATTGGGTGCCAGATGCAGATTTAATGAGCATATTTTCAGTTCTTTCTTTCCTGTCTGCATGAAGATGCTGAAGAGACCAGGCTGTGGAATGAGTCCCTTGGGGGCCCCCGGGATCACCCCTCCCTACCTTTGACCCTGAGCACCCCCTCACCCTCAGCCTACCCCTTACTCCACCCCAGCCTGACTCCCCAGCGAGGTCTCTCCCGTCTGACAGGAAGCACTTAAGTCTGCTCCTTGGGGAAGGGAGTTATTGCGTCATCTTCTCAGTCCTAGAATCCTCAACCTAGTTCCCCTCATTTGGGCTTCACAGGAAGTGTATTTGGAGAAAATTACTTATTTCCTCCAGCCCATGTCTTCCAGCAGCCATGTGCAGCTCAACAGATGTTCACAGATCCCTGTCTTCTGCAAACGCATACTGAGCACTTTCTAGACCGATTTCTCCAAGTGTGGTCTGTAGATTACCTGCAGTGGAATTACCGTAGGGGTGGAGGGGGCGGGGAAACGCGTATTGCTGGGTCCTGCCCCACAGCTGTAGCATCACCGGCCTGCATTCCACCACCGAGGAAATGCTCCTGCCTCCAGCATTACCACATGCTGTCTCATTTCAAACTCCTAACGACCCCTTACTGAGACACTGTAGTCTCCAAGAGTTAAGACTCAGAAAAGTCCATCTTCTCTGTGTGGGTGGCTCAGTATCCACAGTGGCGAGTATCAAAGCGGGATGCGACTTGGCTTGAGGCTTTTGGTTCAAAGTGAAGGACTCTTGCCATCTTGGGTAGTGATGTCTCAGGGCCGAGAGCTGTCATTCTCTACCGTGATGGGTTCACCGTAGGCCTGTGCCTGCCCTCATGCTTCCACACACGCCCTGCTTCACAGAAGAGGGAACGGAGACCACGATCTCACCACCCAGCCAGCAAGTCTGCCACATTGTCAAAGCAGGGGCCACAACCCATACCACATCTGACTATAAATTCTGTGCCAGGAGGGCAGAGGGCTGAGGGGAAGAAAATGGATGAAACCCCCAGAACCAGGAGAAACGTGGATCTCTCTGGTTTCAGCTCAGAGGCCTGCCCTGCTTCTGGGCAAGTCACCTCTATTCCTGAGCCTTGGGCTGGTCATCAATATGGGACAGGGTTGGCTACAGTCAGTGATTTCCAGTAGCACCTCCCTCGCCCTCACTTCTTCATGGCCCCAATAACATCTTATTTAATATGTACAGAGAGACAAAACTGGAGGTGCCTGGAGTGGCTCAGAGCTTTCTAGGAGGCAGCCTGGGACATCTCATGTCGCATTAGCATGCATCATCTGGGTGCTTCCTCTGCTCACCCCACCCCTCGACGTGACAGGTGGCTACAGCCTAGATTTGAGGTCTGGCACCTTGGGCTCGGACTGGGCCCTACCACTTTCCGGCTTTGTGACCCTGGCAGATTGTTCCCCTTCTTTGAGTCTCATTTTCTTCTCTGCAAAGTGGGGGGAATAGTACTTGAGTTGAAGTGAGGATAAAATGAACTAGTGCACACAGATTGCTTAGCACCATGCCTTGCAGGTAGAAGGTGTGGTGAGTTGTTTTCCTTTGACAGGATAGGACCTACCACATGAGAAATTAACCAGCATGGCCGAGACTTCCTAGGGCCCTAAAAATACCATGTCGTATGAGTGAGTGGTATGGACGCTGAGGCCTGCATATTTGCGGGTCTATATATTTCAGCAAAATGTTGAGCCCATGAGGAGGGTGAGCTCTTCTAAGAGGGGAAACTCCCTGGGGGGTGAGGGGCAGGGTTTCGATAAAGATTCCCAAGTGGGAGTCGCAGGGCAGGAAACACAGAGCAGCCTGGCGGGGCTCGCCCCGGAGCAGAGGCCGGGCTAGCCACTTGCCTCTGTGGACCCGGCTATCTTGGGGGCAGGGCCCAGTCCCATCCCGGAGGCCTGAGGACAGGGCCAGATCGGAGCACCATGGGCTTCAAGCCCAAGGGGGTGCCCAGTGGCTCGTGGCAAGAGGTCACAGAAGGAAAGATTGGGAAACTGCAGGGAGGGGCCTGCTGGAAACTCTGGTGCCCACGGTGCCACGGGGTGGGGACTGTGCGTATGAGAGAGTGAGTGGCTCTGAGGAGGGGATGTTTTCCGTCTCAGTGGGGCTATTTCTGGCTCTGCTTCTGCAGTCACTGTGGAAACTGCACGTGCCTGGTTCAGTGTAGAAACATGACGAGTTTTTCGAGGGTGATGTACACTAACCAGCCGGCCAGGAAGCTGCCACCACCGCTGGCAGGGTGTGCGTGTCTGCCCGCCTCCCCCATCCCCATCTCCTTCTCTCTCAGCCTGGGCCGCCTTTCTCCTGGAGCTGTATTCAGGGGAGATGTGTTCCTTGCCGCGTGATAGGTAGGTAGACAGACCTTTAGAGGATGTCCCTCCTCATCTCTGTGCACGTGCGTGCTCAGTCGTGTCTGACTCTTTGCAGCCCCGCGGACTGTAGCCCACCAGGCTCCTCTGTCCATGGGATTCTTCAGGCAAGAATACTGGAGAGGGTACTGGAGTGGGTTGCCATTTCCTCTTCCAGGGATCGGAACCACAGCTCTTGCATTGTCGGGTGGATTCTTTACCACTGAGCCACCCTGGGAAACCCATCCTCATCCTAGAACCTGTGGATACATCCTCTGCCTGGCAAAGAGGAATTAAGATTTCACATGGAAATATAACTGCTAATTAGCTGCATTTTGGGTAGGGAGATTATCCTGGTTTCCCTGGTGGCTCAGACAGTAAAGAATCTGCCTGCAATGTGGGAGAATCCAGGTTCAATCCTTGGGTCAGAAAGATCCCCTGGAGAAGGGAAATGGTGCCCACTCCACTCTTCTTGCCTGGAAAATTTCAGGGGCAGAGGAGCCTGGCGGGCACAGTCCATGGGGTTGCAGAGAGTCGGACATGACTGAGTGACTAACACACACACTCCACCTGAGCCCAGTGCTATCACCAAGGGCTTTAGGTGTGGAAAGGGAAACCAGAGACTCAGTGTCAGGGATGTGATGGGAGGAAGGCTCCACTGCCCTGGCTGGCTTTGAGGATGGAGGAGAGGGCTGTGATACCAGGAGTATAGGCAGACCCCAGAAGCTGGAAAGGGTGAGCAAGTGGACTCTCCCAAGAAGCTCCAAAAGAAACAGAGCCTGCTAGCACCTTGACTGTAGCCCAGTGGTCCATTCTGGGCTTGTGACCTCCAGAACTGGGAGAATATACATTTGCGCTTTTTAAGCCCCTGGTGGGCGTGTGTTACAGTGACTGCAGGCAGTGACCTGGAAGGCTGATGGAGCCTATCGTGGGGAGAGGTCCTCAGAGCGGAAAGCTGCAGGCATGATCTTTTGGTTTTTTGGGGTCTGATCATTGCCTGTTGCCTCACTCTGGACGCAGGTCCCCTCTGACTAGCTTGCTTTCTGAGGGGAAAGTGACTGTCCCCTCAGTAAGCACCCAGCTCTTCAGACCCCCAGAGTAAGGTGTCCTGCAACTGGCCTGTGCAGATGCCCATCTGTTCAGTCCAGAATGCCACCCCCATGTCCCTCCACAAGCCCTCCAGTTCCTGAAGGCCCCTATCCTGTCTTCTCTAACTTGACCTCTCCTTCCTTTGACATTAGTGCCACTCATGGGCTTTCCTGGCGGCTAGGATGGTAAAGACTGCATCTGCAATGCAGGAGACCTGGGTTCGATCCCTGGGTCGGGAAGATCCCCTGGAGATGGAAATGGCAACCCACTCCAGTATTCTTGCCTGGAGAATTCCAAGGACACAGGCGCCTGGCAGGCTACAGTCCATGAGGTTGCAAAGAGTCAGACACAACTGAGCAACTAACACGCTTTAGAATTATGTCACTCACTTGAGGACCTTGCATTGTCTGTTTTAACCACCTGCAGGCTGCTGCCCCTCCCACACTCTACCCTCCCCTCTCCCTGCCACCCCCCACGCCCCCCAACAGCCACAGGCCTAGGGCATTGCCAGAACCTAGGTGAAGAATGAGTGACTTCTAGCCAAGTTTCTCTGTTATGTGGCAGCTTGGATGGGAGGGGAGTTTGGGGGAGAATGGATCCATGTGTATGTGTGGCTGAGACCTTTTCCTGTTTACCTGAAACTATCAGAAACTATCACAGCAGTGTTCATCAGCTATACTGCAATACAAAATAAAAAGATTTGAAAAAAAAGAGAATGAGTGACTTCTGCCTGTTGAAATCAGTCGTGCCCCCTACTAGTAGAAGCTGTGTTCTGTGCTGCATGCTGAAAGGGCCCAGACTTGAACACAGAATGCCCAGGGTTTGGTCCTGGTTGTGGTGCCCGGGACCTTCGGCGCTGGCCACATTGCTTCCCTCCTTCCTCACAGACGGGCTACAGGTAAACAGGGCTGATGTGAACGCCTCTGACAACACTGCTGTCTCGGTGAGTGTGCCGATCAGTGTTGCTTTTCTATCCCAGGCAGAGTCCAGCAGGATAGCTCCCCTCCCCACTGTGGCAGCTCTCTGCACCCTGCCTGGAGCCCTTCTCCACTAGATTTAGACCCTTCCTGCACTCCTGGCCCTGGGAGAGCCCGCACAAAACATAGAGAACCAGGGTCGGGACGTAGGTGAGGTGCCCAGGGTGCAAAATTTCCAGGGATCCTCACCTTCAGTGTCAGGCGAATGAGGCAGGGACAGCTAACCCCACCCTCCCTTAATAGACAAGGAAACTGAGGCCTCGCTCAAGGGCACATGGGGGCTGCTGGTAGAGTTGGGACCAGAATGCAAGTCTCTCACTTTCAGCTCCAGGGCAAGTCCACTCTGCTTCCAATTAAATGCACCAGCGAGTGGCTGACTGACTTT
>SJYW01032867.1:0-22792 GCA_006410735.1 Raphicerus campestris | reverse complement strand
CTCGGGGTTACAGTCGTGGCAGTGCAGGGCAGTCAGGTTCATCTGAAGTGGACGAGGCATTTGGGGGTCTTGGGGAATGATGGCCCAAACAGTGAGACTCCTCCCGACTTTCCATGTGCAAGTACCTCCTCTTGGGATGCTAGGGGAACACCGCAAAACCTTTCCCAACTAAGCAGGGAAATGGCCCATTATCTGCAGCTCAGCAGGGGAAAACGGGGCTCCTCTTGAGTCTTGGCAGGACCCTTGGCGTTCCTCTCGAGTGGGGCCGGTTGAGGCGGGGATCTTCTTGGTTCACAGCAAGGGTGTGAAGCGGCCATTCGAGTTCCAAGAAGACAGGGGTGAATTCCCCTGAGATGCCGCATCAGACAAGGGCTTCTTNGATGGCCCAAACAGTGAGACTCCTCCCGACTTTCCATGTGCAAGTACCTCCTCTTGGGATGCTAGGGGAACACCGCAAAACCTTTCCCAACTAAGCAGGGAAATGGCCCATTATCTGCAGCTCAGCAGGGGAAAACGGGGCTCCTCTTGAGTCTTGGCAGGACCCTTGGCGTTCCTCTCGAGTGGGGCCGGTTGAGGCGGGGATCTTCTTGGTTCACAGCAAGGGTGTGAAGCGGCCATTCGAGTTCCAAGAAGACAGGGGTGAATTCCCCTGAGATGCCGCATCAGACAAGGGCTTCTTTCTGCCTGCAGGGAAGTGTCTGGTTTTATTCGACTTACGGAGGGGTTGTCTCAAATTAAGAAGGGGCCCCAGGGACCCACCCCTGTTGCACCAGGAGAGGACAGTCTCAGTGCCAGGGGCGAGGCATATCTGGGCATTCTTCCCCAGTGGCGCCAAGTACTCAGACCCATTCTGGTGCTGAGGCCTGTGGGTGAGCTTTACTCACCTGTGCCTATGTAGGTCTTGGCGTTCCCCTCGAGCCCCCTCAGGCGAGTCAGGCCTCGTCTCGCCCATAGACGTGCATGGCTGCTTTACTACAGGGTACAGCAGTCGTGTCCGGCTCTCTGTGGTACAGAAAAAGGGATCTGTGGCTGGCACTCGAGGTACGCCTGGGCTATCACCCATGCCAGTGTGTCAGCAGTCGAGTGTCAGGGTTACAGTCGAGGCAGTGCAGGGCAATAAGTTTCATCTGAAGTGGACGAGGCATTTGGGGGTCTTGGGGAATGGTGGCCCAACCTGTGAGCCTCTTCCCGACTTTCAATGTGTGAGCACCTCCTCTTGGGTTGCAAGGGGAACACCGCAAAACCTTTCCCAACGGAGCGGGAAAGGGCCCCTCATCTGGAGCTCAGCAGGGGAAAACGGGGCTCCTCCTAAGCCTTGGCCGGACCCTTGGGTTTCCTCGAGAGTGGGGACGTGTGAGGCGGGGTACTTCTTGGGTAACAGCAAGGGTGTTAAAGAGCATTTCGAGGTCCAAGAGGGAACGGGTGTTTTCCCCCAGGACGCGGCAGCATACGAGGGCCTCACTGCTCCTGCAAGGGTGAAGCTTCTGGTTTTTCTCGAGTTGCTGTGGGTCTTCTCGAGTTACGACGGGGACTACAAGGATCTGCCCCAATGGCCCCAGGATAGGCCAGTCTCTGTTCGAGGGGCGAGGCACATCTGGGGATTCCTCCCCAGTGGTGCCAAGTCCTCATTTCCCCTTCTGGTGCTGAGGTTGCAGCCTGAGATTCACTTCTCCGTGCTGACATTTGTGTTAGGACTTCCGTGGAGCCCGCAGAGTGGAGTCAGGGCTCCTCTCGACTGGAAACGTGCACAGCCACTTTCCTTCCAGCTGCAGTACAGTGTCCTGGTCCCTGTCCAATGGATACAGTGATCTATGGCTGTCACAGGTGCCAGTGTGCTGGAGTCAAACCTCGGGGTTACAGTCGAGGCAGTGCAGGGCAGTCAGGCTCATCTGAAGTGGATGAGGCATTTGGGGGTCTTGGGGAATGATGACTCAACCTGTGAGACTCCTCCCGACTTTTCAGTTTGAGCACCTCCTCTCGGGATGCGAGGGGAACACCGCAAAACCTTTCCAGACAGAGCAGGGAAAGGGCCCGTCATCTGGAGCTCAGCAGGGGAAAACGGGGCTCCTCTTGAATCTTGGTGGGACACTTGGGGTTCCTCTCGAGTGGGGACGGCTGGGGCGGGGAACTTCTTGGGTCACAGCAAGGGTGTGAAGGAGCTTTTTGAGGTCCACAAGGGACGGGGTGAATTCCTCTGAGATGCCATTGCGGACAAGGGCCACAGCACGCCTGCAGGGAAAAGCTTCTGGTTTTTCTCGAGTTGTGGTAGGATTCCTCTCGAGTTACGATGGGGACCCCAGGGACCCGCCCCTGTATCCTCAGGAGAGGCCATTCTCAGTGCAAATTGCGAGGTGCCTCTGGGGATTCTTCCCCAGTCATCGCTGGGTCCTCAGACCTGTCTGATACTGAGGTCGGAGCCTGAGATTTCCTCGCTCATGCTTTCATAGGTCTTGAGGTTACTCTGGCGCCCCCACAGGGGAGTCAGGCCTCTTCTCGCCTGGAGACTTGCATGGACTCTTTCTTACCCAACTGCAGTGGCAGTGTCCGGCTCCCCATGAAGCGGACACAGGGATTTGTGGCATACCATCGAGGTACTCCAGGGCTGCCTCATGTGCCAGTGTGTTGGGAGCCGAGCCTCAGAGTGACAGTCGGGACAGTTCAGGGCAGTCATGTTCCTCTGGAGTGGACAAGGCAATTGCAGAGCTTGGGAAGTGGTGTTTGGATACCTGAGGCTCCTCTCGACTCTCCTGATGCTAGGTCACATTTGGGCTGCAAGGGGAGCACCGGAAATCTTTTCCCGATGGAGCATGGAAAGGGCCCATCATCTGAAGCTCAGCAGGGGAAAACGGGGCTCCTCTTGATTGTGGCGCGACTCTCGGGGTTCCTCTCGAGTGGGCACGGTTGGGGCGGGGAAGTTCCTAGGTAACAACAAAGGAATGAGTGTGCCTTTCGAGGTCCAAGAGGGAAGGGGTGATTTCCCCTGAGATGCTGCAGTGGACAAGGGACTCACCCTCCTTGCAGGGGAGAAGCTTCTGGTTTTACTCGAGTTGAGGCGGGGTCCTCTCGAGTTATGATGGGGACCACAGGGACCCGTCCCTGTGGCTTCTGGTGAGGCTAGTCTCCATGTGAGTTGCGAGGCACCTCCTGGGATTCCTCAACAGTCGTTGCCAGGTCCTCTGTCCTCCTCTGGTGCTGAGGCCGGAGCCTGTGCTTGCCTCGCCCACTCTGACATAGGTCTTGGGTTTTCCCTGGAGCCCCCAGAAGGGAGTCAGGCCTCGTCTCGCCTGGGGACGTGCACAGCCGCTTTCTTCCCCAACTGCAGCAACATTGTCCGGGTCCCTGTAGAGCGGATACAAAGATCAGTGTGTCTTGACCTCGAGGTACCCCAGGGCTGTCACACGTGCCAGTGTGCCAGAGTAGAGCCTTGGGGTGACAGTCGAGACAGTGCAGGACAGTCAGATTCATCTGGAGTGAAGTAGGCTTTGGGGGAGTTGCAGAAATGTGACCCGACGCCTGAGGCTTCTCTGGACTTGTGTGGTGTGACTTCCTCCTCTTGGGATGCAAGGGGAGAGCCAGGAACCCTTTCCCGATGGAGCAGGCAAAGTGCCCCTCATCTGGAGCTGAGCAGGGAAAAATGGAGCTCCTCTTGAGTCACGACGGGACCCTCGGTGGTGTCTCGAGTGGGGATATCTGGAGTGGTGTACATCTTCGGTAACAACAAGGGTGTGAAAGAGCATTTTGAGGTCCAAGAGGGAACAGGTGATGTCCCCCGGAACGCCGCAGCGGACAAGGGCCTCAGTCAGCCTGCAAGGGTGAAGCTTCTGGTTTTCCTCAAGTTGCGTCAGGGTCCTCTCGAGTTATGATGGGCACCACAGGGATCTGCCCCTGTGGACCCAGGATAGGCCAGTCTCCGTGCAAGGGTCGAGGCACATCTGGGGATTCCTCCCCAGTGGCTCCAAGTCCTCAGTCCCCTTCTGGTGCTGATGCTACAGCCTGAGATTGCATCGCCCATGTTGACATTTGTATTCGGCTTCCTCTGGAGGCAGCAGAGGGGAGTCAGGCCTCGTCTCGACAGGAGAGATACACGGCCATTTTCCTTCCCAACTTACAGTAACAGTGTCCGGGTCCCTGTCAAGTGGATACAGCGATCTATGGCTTGCACTCGAGGTACCCTAGGGCTGTCACACAGGCCAGTGTGCCTGAGTCGAGCCTCGGGGTTACAGTCAAGGCAGTGCAGTGCAGTCATGTTCATCTGAAGTGGACGAGGCATTTGGAGGTCTTGGGGAATGATGGCCCAACCTGTGAGACTGTCCCGACTTTCCAGGTGCGAGCACTTCCTCTTGGGATGCGAGGGGAACACCGCAAAACCTTTTCCGACAGAGCAGGGAAAGGGCCTCTCCTCTGGAGCTCAGCAGGGGAAAACGTGGCTCCTCTTGATTTTTTGTGTGACCCTTGGGGTTCCTCTTGAGTGGGTCCGGGTCGGGTGGGGGAACTTCTTGGGTCACAGCAAGGCTGTGAAGGAGCCTTTCAAGGTTCACGAAGGACAAGGTGAATTTCCCTGAGATGCCATTGCAGACATGGGCCACACCATGCCTGAAGGGGAGGATCTTCTGGTTATTCTCCAGTTGCAGCGGAGTCCTCTCCAGTTATGACGGGGACCAGAGGGACCCGCCCCTGTAACCTGAGGTGAGGCCATTCTCATTGCGAGTTGCGAGGCGCCTCTGGGAATTCCTCCCCAGTCATCACCGGGTCCTCATTCATCGTCTGTTGCTGATGTCGAGCCTGAGATTTCCTCAATGATGCTGTCACAGGTCTTGAGGTTACTCTGGAGCCCCCACAGGGGAGTCAGGCCTCTTCTTTCCTTGATTCTTGCACTGCCTCTTTCTTCCCCAACTGCAGCGGCACTGTCCAGCTCCCCGTCAAGTGGACACAGGAATCTGTGGCTTACCATCGAGGTACTCCATGGCTGTCTCACGTGCCAGTGTGTTGAGAGTCGATCCTCGGGTTGACAGTCGAGACAGTGCAGGGCATTCATGTTCATCTGGAGTGGATGCGGCATTTGGGGATCTTGGGAAGTGGTGGTTGGACACCTGAGGCTCCTCTCGAATCTCCTGATGTGAAGCCACCTCTTGGGGTGTGAGGGGAACACTGGGAAACCTTTCCCGATGGAGCAGGGAAAAGGCCCCTCATCTGCAGCTCAGCAGGAGAAAACGGGGCTCCTCTTGGGTCTTGGCGGGACCCATGGGGTTCCTCTCGAGTGGGGACAGGTGGGGCTGGGAAATTCTTGGGTCACAGCTAGGGTGGGAAGGAGCCTTTAAAGGTCCATGAGGCACAGGGTGAATTCCCCTGAGATGCCATTGCGGACGAGGGCCACACCATGCCTGCAGGGGAGAAGCTTCAGGTTTTTCTGGAGTTGCGGCAGGGTTCTCTCGAGGCAGGACACAGAGCCCAGGGACCCGCCAATGTATCCTCAGGAGAGGCCATTCTCAGTACGAGTTGCGAGGCACCTCTGGGGATTCCTCCCCAGTCATTTCCGGGTCCTCAGTCCTTGTCTATTCCTGAGGTCGGAGCCTGAGATTTCCTCGCTCATGCTTTCATAGGTCTTGAGGTTACTCTGGAGCCAGGAAAGGGGAGTCAAGCCTCTTCTTGCCTGGATACTTGCATGGCTTCTGTCCTCCCAACTGCAGTGGCAGTTTCTGGCTCCCCGTAAAGCAGACACAGGGATCTGTGGCTTGCCACCGAGGAATTCCGGGGCTGTCTCAAGTGCCACTGTGTTGGGAGTCAAGCCTCGGGGTGACAGTCGAGACAGTGCAAGGCCGTCATGTACATCTGGAGTGGATGAGGCATTTAGGGAACTTGGGAAGTGGTTGTCAGACACCTGAGTCTCCTCCCAACTCTCCTGTTGCGAGGCCACCTCTTGGGATGCAAGTGAAGCACCGTAAAACCTTTCCCAATGGAGCAGGGAATGGACCCCTAATTTGGAGCTCAACAGGGGAAAAGAGGGCTCCTCTTGAGTCGTGGTGGTACCCTCGAGATTCATCTCGAGTGGGGACGGTTGGGACAGGGAAATTCCTACGTCACAACAAGGATATGAAGTAGCCTTCGAGGTCCAAAAGGAAAGGGGTGATTTCACCCGAGATGCTGCAGCGGACAAGGGACTCACCCTCCCTGCAGGGGAGAAGCTTCTGGTTTTTCTCGAGTTGCGGCGGGGTCCTCTCGAGTTATGACGGGGACCCCAGGGACTCGCCGCTGTGGCCTCAGGAGAGGCCAGTCTCCATGCGAGTTCAGAAGCACCTGTGGGGATTCCTCCCAAGGCGTCGCCGGGTCCTCAGTCCTCGTCTGGTGCTGAGGCCGGAGCCTGAGATTGCCACGCCCATGCTGACATAGGTCTTGGGGATCCCCTGAAGTCCCCACAGGGGAGTCAGGCCTCTTCTCTCCTGGGGACGTGCACAGCCGCTTTCCTCCCCAACTGAAGCAACAGTGTCTGGGTCCCTGTCGAGCAGATACAGGGATCAGTGTCTGACCTCGAGGTACCCCAGGGCTATCACACGTGCCAGTGTGTCAGCAGTCGAGCCTCGGGGAGGCAGGGGAGGCAGTGCAGATCAGTCAGGTTCATCTGGAGTGCACGAGGCATTTGGGGTTCTTTGGGAAATGTGTCGAGGCACCTGAGGCTCCTCTAGACAAACCTGGTGTGAGGGCCTCCTCTTGGGATTCCAGGGGAGAGCCGGGAACCCTTTCCTGATTGAGCAGGGAAAGGGCCCCTCTTCTGGAGCTGAGCATGGGAAATGGAGCTCCTCTTGAGTCATGGCGGGACCTTCGGCAGTCCTCTCCAGTTGGGATGGGTGGGACAGGGAACTTCTTGGTTCTCAGTAACGGTGTGATGGAGCATTTCGAGGTCCAAGTGGGAACGGGTGATTTCTCCTGTGATGCTTCAGTGGACAAGGGCCTCACCCCGCCTGCAAGGGAGAAGTTTCTGGTGTTCTCGAGTTGTAGGGGGGTCCTCCCGAATTACAACGGGGACCCCAGGGACCTGCCCCTGTGGCCTCAGGAGGGGTCAGTCTCCGTGCGAGTTGCCACTGGGTATTTTTCCCCAGTTATCGCCATGTCCCCAGGCCTCATCTGGTGCTGAGGACACAGCCTGAGCTTGCCTCGCACAAGCATACCTTCATCTTGGGGTGCCCCTGGAGCTCCCACAGGGGAGTCAGGCCTCGTCTTGCCTGGAGACGTGCATGGACGATTTCCTACCCATCTGCAGCAGAAGTGTCCAGCACCCCTTCGAGCAGACAAAGGGATCTGTCGCTTTCCCACGAGGTACCCCAGGGCGGTCACACGTGCCAGTGTGTTGGGAGTCGAGTCTCGGGGTGACAGTCGAGGCAGTGCAGGGCAGTGAGGTTCATCAGGAATGGACGAGGCATTTGGGGGTCTTGGGAATGATGAACCGACCACTGAGGCTTGTCCTGTCTCTCCTCCTTTGAGCGCCTCTTCTTGGTATGCCAGGGGAGAGACGTGAACACTTTCCGAAGGAGCAGGGAAAGGTCCTCTCATCTAGAGCTCAGCTGGGGAAAACGGGGCTCCTCTTGAGTCTTGGTGGAACCCTCCAGGTTCCTCTCTAGTGGGGTCGGGTGGGGCGGGGAACTTCTTGGATCACAGCAAGGTTGTGAAGGAGCCTGTCAAGGTCCACGAGGGACGGGATGAATTCCCCTAGGACGCCGCAGCAGGCAAGGGCCACACCCTGAGTGCAGGGGAGAAGCTTCCGGTTTTTCTTGAGTTGTGGTGGGATCCTCTCGCTTTATGACGGGGAACAGAGGGACCCGCCCCTGTATCCTCAAGAGAGGCCATTCTCAGTGCTAGTTGCGAGGCGCTCCTGGGGGTACCAACCCAGTCATCACCTGGTCCTCAGTCCTCTTCTGGTGCTGAGGTCGAGACTATGATTTCCTCGCTCGTGCCTTCATAGGACTTGAGGTTAGTCTGGAGTCCCCACATGGGAGTCAGGCCTCTTCTCACCTGGAGACTTGTACGGCCTCTTTCTTCCACAAATGCGGACACAGGGATCTGTGACTTGCCATCGAGGTACTCAAGGGCTGTCTCACATGCCAGTGTGTTGGGAGTCGAGCCTCGGGTGACAGTCGAGACAGTGCAGGGCAGTCATGTTCATCTGGAGTGGACGAGGTTGGGGGTCTTGGGGAGTGGTGGTCAGACACCTGAGGCTCCTCCCGACTCTCCTGTTGTGAGGCCAACTCTTGGGATGTGAGGGGACCACTGGAAAAACTTTCCCAACGGAGCAGGGAAAGGGCCCATCATCTGGAGCTCAGCAGAGGAATACGGGGCTCCTCTTGAGTCTTGGCGGGACTTTCGGGGTTCTTCTTCAGAGGGGACGCATGGGGCGGGGAACTTCTTTGTTCACAACAAGGGTGTGAAGGGACTTTTGAGGTCTAGGAGGGAAGGGGTGATTTCTCCTGAGATGACCCCACGGACATGGGCCTCCCTCCACCTGCAGGGGAGAAGTGTCTGGTTTTTCTCGACCCCGGTGGGGTCCTCTCGAGTTACAACGGGACCCCAGAAACCCGCCGTTGGGGCCACAGGCGAGGACAGTCTCCGAACGATTTGAGAGACGCCTCTGGGGATTCCTCGTCAGTCGTTGCTGGGTCCTCAGTCTTGGTCTGGTGCTGAAGCTGGAACCTGATCTTGCCTCGCCCATGCTGACATAGGACTTGGGTTACCGCTCGAGCCCCCATAGGGGAGTCAGGCCTCGTCTCGCCTAGAGACGTGCACGACCACTATCCTCCCCAACTGCAGCAACAGTGTCCGGGTCCCTGTCGAGCGGACACAGGGATCTGTGGCTTGCCATCGAGGTACCCACGGGATGTCACATGTGCCACTGTGCTGGAGTCGAGCATTGGAGTGACAGTCGAGGCAGTGTAGGGCAGTCAGGATCATCTGGAGTGGACAAGGCAGTTGGGGTTCTTCAGGAATGGTGGCCCAAACTGTGAGACTACTTCCGACTCTCCAGGTGTGAGCACCTCCTCTTGCGATGCGAGGGGAAAAGAGGGAAACCTTTCCCCATGGAGCAGGGAAGGGCCCCTCATTTGGAGCTCAGCATGGGAAAACCAAGCTCCTCTTGAGTCTTGGTGGGAACCTTCGGGTTCCTCTCTAGTAAGGTCGGGTGGGCGGGGAACTTCTTGGATCACAGCAAGGTTGTGAAGGAGCCTGTCGAGGTCCACGAGGGACGGGATGAATTGCCCTGAGATGCGCTGCAGACAAGGGCCACACCACGCCTGCAGGGGAGAAGCTTCCAGTTTTTCTCGAGTTACAGCGGGATCCACTCGTTTTACGATGGGGAACACAGGGACTTGCCCCTGTATCCTCAGGAGAGTCCATTCTCAGTGCTAGTTGTGAGGCGCATCTGGGGGTATTAATGCAGTCGTCAACTGGTCCTCAGTCCTCGTCTGGTGCTGAGATGGAGCCTATGATTTCCTTTCTCGTGCTTTCATAGGACTTGAGTTTACTCTGGAGCCCCCACAGGGGAGTCAGTCCTCTTCTTGCGTGGAGATTTGCACGGCCTCTTTCTTCCCCAACTGCAGTGGCAGTGTCCGCCTCCCTGTGAAGCGGGCACAGGGATCTGTGGCTTGCCATCCAGGTACCCCAGGGCTGTCTCACATGCCAGTGTGTTGGGAGTCGAGCCTTGGTTGACAGTCGAGACAGTGCAGGGTAGTCATGTTCAGCTGGATTGGACGAGGAATTTGGGGGTCTTGGGGAGTGGTGGTCACACACCTGAGTTTCCTCCCGACTCTCCTGATTTGAGGCCACGTCTTGGATGTGAGTGGAGCGCCTGAAAACCTTTCCCGATGGAGCAGGGAAAGGGCCCCTCATCTGGAGCACAGCAGGAGAAATGGGGGTCCTCTTGAGTCGCGGCGGGACCCTCGACGTTCCTCTGGAGTGCGGACAGTTGGGGCGGGAAACATCCTAGGTCACAACAAGGGTATGAAGGAGGCTTTTGAGGTCCAAGAGGGAAGGTGTGATTTCCCCCGAGATGCTGCAGCAGACAAGGGATTCACCCTCCTTGCAGGGGAGAAGCTTCTGGCTTTTCTCGAGTTGCAGCGGGGTCCTCTCGAGTTACAACTTGGACTCCAGGGACCCACCACTGTGGTCTCATGTGCGGCCTGTCTCCATGCGAGTTGCGAAGCACCTGTGGGGATTTCTCCCGAGACCTCGCCGGGTCCTCAGTCCTCGTCTGGTGCTGAGGCCAGAGACTGTGCTTGCCTTGCCTATGCTGAAATACGTCTTGGAATCCCCTGGAGCCCCCACAGGGGAGTCAGGCCTCGTCTCGCCAGGGAACGTGCACAGCGGATTTCCTCCCCAACTGCAGCAACTGTGTCTGGGTCCCTGTCGAGCAGATACAGGGATCAGTGTCTTGACCTTGAGGTACCCCAGGGCTATCACACGTCCCAGTGTGTCAGGAGTCGAGCCTCGGGGAGGCAGTCGAGGCAATGCAGGGCATTGACGTTCATCTGGAGAGCACGAGGCTTTTAGGGTTCTTGGGGAAATGTGAGGAGACAACTGAGGCTCCTCTGAACTCGCCTGGTGTGAGGGCCTCCTGTTGGGTTTCGAGGGGAGAGCCGGGAACCCTTTCCCTATGGAGCAGGGAAAGGGCCCCTCATCTGGAGCTGAGCATGGGAAAATTGAGCTCTTCTTGAGTCACAGCGGGACCCTCGGCGGTCCTCTCGAGTTGGGACGGGTGGGGCGGGTAACTTCTTTGGTCTCAGCAAGGTTGTGAAGGAGCATTTCAAAGTCCAAGTGGGAACGGTTGATTTACCTTGTATGCTGCCGTGTACAAGGGCCTCAACCCCCTGCAAGGGAGAAGCTTCTGGTTTTCTTGAGTTGCGGGGGTGTCCTCTCAAGTTAGGACAGTGACCCCAGAGACCCGTTGCTGTGGCCTCATGAGAGACCAGTCTCCATTCGAGTTGCGAGACACCTGTGGGGATTCCTCCCAAGACGTCTCTAGGTCCTCAGTCCTCGTCTGGCGCTGAGGCTGGAGCCTGTGCTTGACTCACCCATGCTGACATAGGACTTGGGGTTCCCCTGGAGCCCTCACAGGGGAGTCAGGCCTCGTCTCGCCTGGGCACCTGCACCGCCACTTTCCTCCCCAACTGCAGCAAGTGTCCGGCTCCCTGTTGAGTGGATACAGGGAACAGTGGCTTGCATTCGAGGTAACCCTGGGCTATTACACGTGCCAATGTGCCAAGGTCGAGCCTTGGGGTGACAGTTGAGGCAGTGCAGGGCAGTCATGTTGATCTGGAGTGGACAAGGCATTTGGGGGTCTTCGGGAATGGTGGCCCTATCTGTGAGACTCATCCCGACTTTCCAGGTGTGATCATCTCCTCTTGACATGCGAGGGGAACACCTTGAAACCTTTCTGGATGGACCAGGGAAAGGAGCCCCCATCTGGAGCTCAGCAGGGGAAAACCATGCTCCTCTTGAGTATTGGCGAGACTCTCGGGGTTCCTCTTGAGTAAGGACCGGTGGGCGGGTAACATCCTGGGTCACAGCAAAGGTGTGAAGGGGCCTTTCCAGGTCCAAGAGGGAAGGGGTGAATTACCCCGAGATGCCACATCGGACAAGGGCCTCTCCTCGCCTGCAGTGAAGTGTCTGGTTTTTTTGAGTTGTGAAGGGGTCCTCCCACGTTAAGACGGAGCCCAAGGGAAACACCCCTCTTGCCCCAAGGAGGCCAGTCTCCGGGCGAGGGGTAAGGCACATTTGGGGATTCTTACGAGTTGTGCCAAAAACTCAGTCCCATTCTGGGGTTGAGGCCGGAGCATGAGGTTTCCTCAACCGTGGCTAGGTAGTTCTTGGAGTTCCCGTTGGAGGCTGCTCAGGGGAGTCAGGCCTCGTCTTGCACATAGNCCAGGGCTATCACACGTCCCAGTGTGTCAGGAGTCGAGCCTCGGGGAGGCAGTCGAGGCAATGCAGGGCATTGACGTTCATCTGGAGAGCACGAGGCTTTTAGGGTTCTTGGGGAAATGTGAGGAGACAACTGAGGCTCCTCTGAACTCGCCTGGTGTGAGGGCCTCCTGTTGGGTTTCGAGGGGAGAGCCGGGAACCCTTTCCCTATGGAGCAGGGAAAGGGCCCCTCATCTGGAGCTGAGCATGGGAAAATTGAGCTCTTCTTGAGTCACAGCGGGACCCTCGGCGGTCCTCTCGAGTTGGGACGGGTGGGGCGGGTAACTTCTTTGGTCTCAGCAAGGTTGTGAAGGAGCATTTCAAAGTCCAAGTGGGAACGGTTGATTTACCTTGTATGCTGCCGTGTACAAGGGCCTCAACCCCCTGCAAGGGAGAAGCTTCTGGTTTTCTTGAGTTGCTGGGGTGTCCTCTCAAGTTAGGACAGTGACCCCAGAGACCCGTTGCTGTGGCCTCATGAGAGACCAGTCTCCATTCGAGTTGCGAGACACCTGTGGGGATTCCTCCCAAGACGTCTCTAGGTCCTCAGTCCTCGTCTGGCGCTGAGGCTGGAGCCTGTGCTTGACTCACCCATGCTGACATAGGACTTGGGGTTCCCCTGGAGCCCTCACAGGGGAGTCAGGCCTCGTCTCGCCTGGGCACCTGCACCGCCACTTTCCTCCCCAACTGCAGCAAGTGTCCGGCTCCCTGTTGAGTGGATACAGGGAACAGTGGCTTGCATTCGAGGTAACCCTGGGCTATTACACGTGCCAATGTGCCAAGGTCGAGCCTTGGGGTGACAGTTGAGGCAGTGCAGGGCAGTCATGTTGATCTGGAGTGGACAAGGCATTTGGGGGTCTTCGGGAATGGTGGCCCTATCTGTGAGACTCATCCCGACTTTCCAGGTGTGATCATCTCCTCTTGACATGCGAGGGGAACACCTTGAAACCTTTCTGGATGGACCAGGGAAAGGAGCCCCCATCTGGAGCTCAGCAGGGGAAAACCATGCTCCTCTTGAGTATTGGCGAGACTCTCGGGGTTCCTCTTGAGTAAGGACCGGTGGGCGGGTAACATCCTGGGTCACAGCAAAGGTGTGAAGGGGCCTTTCCAGGTCCAAGAGGGAAGGGGTGAATTACCCCGAGATGCCACATCGGACAAGGGCCTCTCCTCGCCTGCAGTGAAGTGTCTGGTTTTTTTGAGTTGTGAAGGGGTCCTCCCACGTTAAGACGGAGCCCAAGGGAAACACCCCTCTTGCCCCAAGGAGGCCAGTCTCCGGGCGAGGGGTAAGGCACATTTGGGGATTCTTACGAGTTGTGCCAAAAACTCAGTCCCATTCTGGGGTTGAGGCCGGAGCATGAGGTTTCCTCAACCGTGGCTAGGTAGTTCTTGGAGTTCCCGTTGGAGGCTGCTCAGGGGAGTCAGGCCTCATCTTGCGCATAGACATGCAGGGCCGCTTTACTCCAGGGTGCAGCAGCCATGTCAGGATCTCCGTGGAATGGACGAAGTGATCTGTGGTTTGCCCTCGAGGTACCCCAGGACTATCACACGTGCCAGTGTGTCGGCAGTCGAGCCTCAGGGAGGCATTCGAGGCAGTGAAAGACAGTAGGTTCATCTGGAGTGGACGAGGCATTTGGGGTTCTTGGGGAAAGGTGACGAGACACCTGAGGCTCCTCTGGACTCGCCTGATGTGAGGGCCACCTCTTGGGATGCGAGGGGAGAGCCAGGAACCCTTTCCGATGGAACAGAGAACCTGGAGCTGAGCATGGGAAAATGGAGCTCCTCTTGAGTCCCGTTGGGGCCCTTGGCAGTCCTCTCGAGTGGGGACGGGTGGGTCGGGGAACTTCTTGGGTCACATCAAGGGTGTGATGGAGCATTTCGAGGTCCAAGAGGGAATGGACGATTTCCCCAGGACGCCGCAGTGGACAAGTGCCTCACTCTGCATGCAAGGGAGAAGCTTCTGGTTTTTCTCGAGTTGCGGTGGGGTCCTCTCGAGTAAAACAGTGACCCCAGGGATCCGGCCATGTGGCAACAGGAGAGGCCATCTCAGTGCGAGTTGCCACTGAGTATTCTTCCCCAGTTGTCGCCGGGTACCCAGGCCCCTTCTGGAGCTGAGGCCGCAACCTGAGCTTGCCTCACCCATGCTGACCTAGGTCTTGGGGTTCCCCTAGATCTCCCACAGGGGAGTCAGGCCTCGTATCGCCTGGAGACCTGCATGGCCGCCTTCCTCCCCAACTGCAGCAGAAGTGTCAGCACTCATTCGAGCAGACACAAGGATTTGTTGCTTGCTCTCGAGGTACCCCCGGGCTGTCACACGTGCCAGTGTGTCCGGAGTCTAGTCTCGGGGTCACAGTCGAGGCAGTGCAGGGCAGTGAGTTTCATCAGGAATGGTTGAGGCATTTGGGGGTCTTGGCAATAATGGAATGACCCCTGAGGCACGTCCTGTGTCTCCTCGTTCGAGTGCCTCTTCTTAAGATGCCAGGGGAGAGCCGTGACACTTTCCTGATGGAGCAGGAAAAGGGCCCGTTATCTGGAGCTCAGCAGGGGAAAACTAGTCTCCTCTTGAGTCTTGGCAGGACCCTCGGGGTTCTTCTCAAGTGGGGACGTGTGGGGTGGGGAATGTCTTTCGTCACCACAAGGGTGTGAAGGAGCCTTTCAAGTTCTAGGAGGGAAGGGGTGATTTCTCCCGAGATGCCACCGCGGACAAGGGCCTCACTCTACCTGCAGGGGAGAAGTTTCTGGTTTTTCTCGAGTGCCGGTCGGTCCTCTCAAGTTATGATGGGACCCCAGAAAACCACCCTTGTGGCTACAGGAGATGACAGTCTCCGATCGATTTGCGAGGGTCTTCTTGGTATTCATCCCCAGTCGTTGCCAGGTCCTCAGTCCTCATCTGGTGCTGAAGCTGGAGCCTGAGTTTGCCTCGTGCATGCTGACATAGGTCTTGGGTTTCCGCTGGAGCTCCCACAGGAGAGTCTGGCCTCGTCTCACCTGGAGACTTGCATGGCCGCTATCCTCCCCAACTGCAGCAACACTGTCCGGGTCCATGTCGAGCAGATACAGGGATCTGTGGCTTGACCTCGAGGTAGCCCAGGGCTGTCACACCTGCCAGTGTGCTGGAGTCGAGCCTCAGGGTGAC
The DNA here is from genome assembly GCA_006410735.1 of Raphicerus campestris. NCBI lineage: Eukaryota > Metazoa > Chordata > Mammalia > Artiodactyla > Bovidae > Raphicerus > Raphicerus campestris. The sequence continues at coordinate 7,725 of SJYW01032867.1, read as the reverse complement.
AGTCGAGGCAGTGTAGGGCAGTTAGTTTCATCTGAAGTGGACGAGGAATTTGGGGATCATGGGGAGTGTTGGTCGGACACCTGAGTCTGCTCCCGACTCTCCTGATGCAAGGCCACCTCTTGGAATGTGAGGGGAAAACAGGGAAATCTTTCCCTACGGAGCAGGGAAAGGGCTCCTCATCTGGAGCTCAGCAGGGGAAAACAGGGCTCCTCTTGAGCCTTGGCTGGACATTCGGGGTTTCTCTCTAGTGCAGAAGAGTGGGTAGGGGAACTTCTTTGATCACACAAGGGTATGAAGGAGACTTTCGATGTCTAGGAGGGAAGGGTTGATTTCCCCCGAGATGCCCACACGGACAAGGGCCTTACTCGACCTGCAGGGGAGAAGTTTCTTGTTTGTCTCGAGGGCCAGTGTGGTCCACTAGAGATACGACAGGACCCCCAGAAACCCGCCCTTGTGGCCACAGGAGAGGACATTCTCCATGCGAGTTGCGAGGCACCTGTGCGAATTCCTCCCGAGATGTCGCTGGGTCCTCAGTCTTCATCTGGTGTTGAGGCTGGAGCCTGTGCTTGCCTCGCCCATGCTGACATAGGTCTTGTGGTTCCCCTGGAGCCCCCACAGGGGTGTCAGGTCTCCTCTCGCCTGGAGACGTGCATAGCCGCTTTCCTCCCCATTTTCAGCAACAGTGCAAGGGTCCCTGTCGAACGGATACAGGGATCAGTATCTTGCCCTTGAGTTACCCTAGGGGTGCCGGAGCCGACCCTCGGGATGACAGTTGAGGCACTGCAGGGCAGTCAGGTTCATTTGGAGTGGACCAGGCTTTTGAGGGTTTTTGGTTAATGTGATCTGACGCCTGAGGCTCTTCTGGACTCCCGTGGTGTGAGGGCCTCCTCTTGAGATGTGAGGAGACAACCAGGAATACTTTCCAGATGGAGCAGGGAAAGGGCCCCTCATCTGGAGCTGAGCATGGGAAAATCGAGCTGATCTTGAGTCCAGCGGGACCATCGGTGTTCCTCTCGAGGGAGGACGGGTGGGGCGGGGAACTTCTTGGGTCACAGCAAGGGTGTGAAGGAGCATTTCGAGGTCCAAGGGGGAACGGGTGTTTTCCCCCGGGACGCCGCAGCAGACAGGGGCCTCTCTCCGACAGCAAGGGAGATGCTTATGGTTTTTCTCGAGTTGTGGTGGGGTTGTCCTCTCGAGTTATGTCGGGAACCACAGGGATCCGCCCCTCTGACTCGAGGATAGGCCAGACTCCTTGCGAGGGGCCAAGCACATCTGTGGATTCCTCCCCAGTGGCGTCAAGTCCTAAGTCCCTTTCTGGTCCTGAGGCTGGAGCCTGAGATTGCCTCGCCCGTGCTAACATTTGTCTTGGGCTTCCCCCGGAGTCCATACAGGGAGTCAGGCCTTGTCTCAATTGGAGACGTGCACGGCCGTTTTCCTCGCCAACTGCAGTAACAGTGTCCAGGTCCCTTTCGAGCGGATACAGGGATCTACGGCTTGTGCTGGTGGTACCCCTGTGCTGTCACATGTGCCAGTGTGCCGGAGTTGAGCCTCGGGTTACAGTCGAGGCAGTGCAGGGCAGTCAGGTTCATCTGAGTGGACGAGGCATTTCGGGATTTTGGAGAATAGTGGCGCAACCTGTGAGACTCCTCCCGACTCTCCTGGTGCGAGCACCTCCTCTTGGGATGCGAGGGGAACACTGCGAAATCCTTCCGACGGAGCAGGGAAAGGGACTCTCACCTGGAGCTCAGCAGGGGAAAACGGGGCTCCTCTTGATTGTTGGCAGGACCCTTGGGGTTTCTCTTGAGTGGGGACATGTGGGCGTGGGAACTTCTTGAGTCACAGCAACAGTGTGAAGGAGCCTTTCCACGTCCACTAGGGATGGGTTGAATTCCCCCGAGACACCACCGGGGACAAAGGCATAACACCGCCTGCAGTGTAGAAGCTTCTGTTTTTTCTTGCATTGCCCCGGGGTCATCTCGAGTTATAACTGGGTCCCCAGGGACTCGCCTCTGTGCCCTGTGGACAGTCCAGTCTCTGTGCTTGTTGCGAGGCTCCTCTTGGATTCCTCCACAGTCTTCCCAGGGTCCTCAGTCCTCGTCTAGTGCTGAGGCCGGAGCCTGAGATTTCCTCTCAGTGCTGATGTAGGTCTTGGGGTTCCCCTGGAGCGCCCTCAGGGGAGTCAGGCCTCGTCTTGCCAATAGACATGCAGGGCTGCTTTACTCCATGGTGCAGCAGCCTTGTCCAGCTCTCCTTTGAGCCAACAAAGCGATCTGTGGCTTGCACTGGAGGTACCCCAGGGCTATCACACATGCCAGGGTGTCAGCAGTCGAGCCTCTGGGAGGAAGTCGAGGCAGTGCTGGGCAGTCAGCTACATCTGGAATGGACGAGGCACTTGGGGTTCTTGGGGAAAGGTGACCAAAGACCTGAGGCTCCTCTGGACTCGCATGGTTTGAGGGCCTCCTCTTGGGATGCGAGGGGAGAGCCGGGAACCCTTTCCCGATGGAGCAGGGAAAGGGACCCTCATCTGGAGCTGAGCAGGGGAAAATGGAATTCCTCTTGAGTTGCGAGAGGACCCTCGATGGTACTCTCGAGAGGGGACGGATGGGCTGGGGAACTTCTTTGGTCACAGCAAGGGTATGATGGAGCCTTTGAGGTCCCCGAGGGATGAGGTGAATTCTCCTGAGATGCCGTTGCGGACAAGGTCCACACCATGCCTGCAGGGGAGAAGCTTCCGGTTTTTCTCGAATTGCGGTGGGGTCCTCTCGAGTTACGACGGGGACCCCAGGGACCCGCCACTGTATCCTCAGGAGAGGCCATTTTCAGTGCGAGTTGTGAGGCGCCTCCGGGGATTCCTCCCCAGTCATCACCGAGTCCTCATTCCTCATTTCGTACTGAGGTCGGGCCTGTGATTCTCGCTCATGCTTTCAAAGGTCTTGAAGTTACTTTGGAGCCCCCACAGGGCAGTCAGGCCTCTTCTCTCCTGGAGCCTTGCACGGCCTCTTTCTTCCCCAACAGCAGTGGCAATGTCCGGCTCCCCATAAAGTGGATGCAGGGATCTGTGGCTTGCCATTGAGGTACTACTGCAGGGCTCTCTCATGTGCCAGTGTGTTAGGAGTCAACCTCGGGTGACAGTTGACACAGTGGAGGGCAGTCATGTTCATCTGGAGGGGACGAGGCATTTGGGGATCTTGGGGAGTGGTGGTCGGACACCTGAGGCTCCTCCCAACTCTCCTGATGCGAGACCACCTCTTGGGATGCAAGGGGAGTGCCGGATATCCTTTCCCGATGGAGCAGAGAGAAGGGCCCTCATCTGGAGCTCAGCAGGGGAAAACGGGTCTCCTCTTGAGTCACAGCTGGACCTTCGGGGTTCCTCTCGACTGGGGACGGTTGGGGCCACAAACTTCCTAGGTCACAACAAGGGTATGAAGGGGCCTTTCGAGGTCCAAGAGGGAAGGGGTGATTTTCCCCGAGACGCTGCAGCAGACAAGGGACTCAACCTCCCTGCAGATGAAAAGCTTCTGGTTTTTGTCAAATTGCGGCAGGGTCCTCTCGAGTTACGCCCTCGACCCGCCCCTGTGGCCTCAGGAGAGGATATTTTCAGTGGGAGTTGCAAGGCGCCTGTGGGGATTCCTCCCAGTCATCGCGGGGTCCTTAGTCCTCGTCTGGTGCTGACGCTGGTGCCTGTGCTTGCCTCGCCCATGCTGACATACGTCTTGAGGTTACTCTGGAGCAACCACAGGGGAGTCAGGCCTCGTCTCGCCTGGGGACCTGCACTGCTGCTTTCCTCCCCAACTGCAGCAACAGTGTCCGGGTCCCTGTCGAGCGAATACAAGGATCAGTGGCTTGACCTCGAGGTACACAGGGCTATCACAAGTGCCAGTGGCCCGGAGTCGAGCCTCGGGGTGACATTCAAGGCAGTGCAGGACAGTCAGATTCATCTGGAGTGTACTAGCCATTTGTGGGACTTGCGGAAATGAGACCAGACACCTGAGGCTTCTCTGGACTCGCCTGGTGGGAGTGCTTCATCTTGGGATGTGAGGGGGGTGCCGGGAACCGTTTCCCAATGGAGCAGGAAAAGGGCCCCTCATCTGGATCTCATAGGGGAAAACGGGTCTCCTCTTCAGTCTTGGCGGGACCCTCGGCAGTCCTCTCGAGTGGCGACGGGTGGGGCAGGGAATTTATTGGGTCTCAGCAAGGTGTGAAAGAGCATTTTGAGGTCCAAGAAAGAATGAGTGATTTCCCCCAGGACACAGCAGCAGACAAGGTATTCACCCTCCCTGCAGGGGAGAAGCTTCTGGTTTTTCTCGAGTTGCGGCGGGGTCCTCTCGAGTTACGACAGGGACCCCAGGGACCTGCCCCTGTATCCTCAGGAGAGGCCATTCTCAGTGCGAGTTGCAAGGCGCCTCCTGGGATTCCTTCCCAGTCATTGCTGGGTCCTCAGTCTTCGTCTGGTGCTGAAGTCGGAGCCTGAGATTTCCTCTCTCATGCTTTCATAGGTCTTGAGTTTACTCTCGAGTACACACAGGGGAGTCAGGCCTCTTCTCTACTGGAGACTTGCACGGCCTCTTTCTTCCCCAACTGCAGCGGCAGTGTCCGGCTCCCAGTTAAGCAGACACAGGTTTCTGTTGCTTGCCATCGAGGTACTCCAGGNAGGGGGGTGCCGGGAACCGTTTCCCAATGGAGCAGGAAAAGGGCCCCTCATCTGGATCTCATAGGGGAAAACGGGTCTCCTCTTCAGTCTTGGCGGGACCCTCGGCGGTCCTCTCGAGTGGCGACGGGTGGGGCAGGGAATTTATTGGGTCTCAGCAAGGTGTGAAAGAGCATTTTGAGGTCCAAGAAAGAATGAGTGATTTCCCCCAGGACACAGCAGCAGACAAGGTATTCACCCTCCCTGCAGGGGAGAAGCTTCTGGTTTTTCTCGAGTTGCGGCGGGGTCCTCTCGAGTTACGACAGGGACCCCAGGGACCTGCCCCTGTATCCTCAGGAGAGGCCATTCTCAGTGCGAGTTGCAAGGCGCCTCCTGGGATTCCTTCCCAGTCATTGCTGGGTCCTCAGTCTTCGTCTGGTGCTGAAGTCGGAGCCTGAGATTTCCTCTCTCATGCTTTCATAGGTCTTGAGTTTACTCTCGAGTACACACAGGGGAGTCAGGCCTCTTCTCTACTGGAGACTTGCACGGCCTCTTTCTTCCCCAACTGCAGCGGCAGTGTCCGGCTCCCAGTTAAGCAGACACAGGTTTCTGTTGCTTGCCATCGAGGTACTCCAGGGCTGTCTCACGTGCCAGTGTGTTGGGAGTCGAGCCTCGGGGTGACAGTCGAGACAGTGCAGGGCAGTCATGTTCATCTGGAGTGGACGAGGCATTTGGGGATCTTGGGAAGTGGTGCTTGTGCACCTGAGGCTCCTCCCGACTCTCCTGATGCGAGGCCACATCTTGGGATGCGAGGGGAGCGCCAGAAAACCATTCCCGATGGAGCATGGAAAGGGCCCCTCATCTGGAGCTCAGCAGGATAAAACGAGGCTCCTCTTCATTCGCGGCGGGACCCTCTGGGTTCCTCTTGACTGGGGATGATTGGGGCGGAGAACTTCCTTGATCACAACAAGGGTATGAAGGAGCCTTTCGAGTTCCAAGAGAGAAGGGGTTATTTCCCCGGAGAAGCTGCAGCGGACAAGGGACTAACCCTCCCTGCAGGGGAGAAGCTTCTGGTTTTTCTCAAGTTGCGACGGGTTCCACTCGAGTTACGATGGGGAACCCAGGGACCCGCCGCTGTGGCCTCAAGAGAGGCCAATCTCCATGCGAGTTGCGAGGCTCCTGTGGGGATTCCTCCTGACACGTCGCCGGGTCCTCAGTCATCCTCTGATGCTGAGGCCGGAGCCTGTGCTTGCCTCGCCCATGCTGACATAGGTCTTGGGGTTCCACTGGAGACCCCATTGGGGAGTCAGGCCTCGTCTCGCCTTGGGACGTACATAGTCACTTTCCTCCCCAACTGCAGCAAAAGTGTCGGGGTCCATGTCGAGCGTATACAGGGATCAATGGCTTAACTTCGAGGTACCCCACGGTATCACACGTGCCAGTGTTCAGGAGACGAGCCTCGGGGTGACAGTTGAAGCAGTGCAGGACAGTCTGATTCATCTGGAGTGGATTAGGAAGTTGCGTGTCTTGGGGAAATGAGACCCGATGCCTGAGGCTTCTCTGCACTCTCCTAGTGTGATAGCCTCCGCTTGGGATGCGAGGGGAGAGCCGGGAACCCTTTCCAGGTGGAGCAGGGAAAGGGGTCGCTCATCTGGAGCTGAGCATGGGAAAATGGAGCTCCTCTTGAGTTGCAGCGGGACCCTCGGGGGTCCTCTCAGGTGGGGATGTGTGGGGCGGGGAACTTCTTGGGTCACAGGCAAGGGGGTGAAACAGCATTTCAAGGTCCAAGAGGGAACGGGTGATTTCCCCCGGTACCCCATAGTGGACAAGGGCCTCACTCCGCCTGCAAGGGTGAAGCTTCTGGTTTTTCTTGAGTAGCAGTAGGGTCCTCTTGAGTTAAGAAGGGAACCACAGGGATCTGCCCCTATGGCCCCAGGATAGGCCAGACTCTGTGCGAGGGGCGAGGCACATCTGGGGATTCCTCCCCAGTGGCGCCAAGTCCTCAGTCCCTTTCTGGTGCTGAGGCTGCAGCCTGAGATTGCCTCACCCGTGCCGACATTTTTATTGAGTATCCCCTGATCCCGCAAAAGGGAATCAGGCCCTGTCTCGGCTGGAGACGTGCACGGCCACTTTCCTTCCCAACTGCAGTAACAGTGTCCGGGTCCCTGTCAAGCGGATACAGGGATCTATGGCCTGCGCTCGAGGTACCCTAGGGCTGTCACATGTACCAGTGTGCCGGAGTCGAGCCTGGGGGTTACAGTCGAGGCCGTGCAGGGCATTTTTGTTCATCTCAAGTGGACGAGGCATTTGGGGGTTTTGGGGAATGGTGGCCCAACCTGTGAGGCTCCTCCCGACTTTCCAGGTGTGAGCACCTCTTCTTGGGATGTGAGGACAACACCGTGAAACCTTTCCCGACAGAGCAGGGAATGGGCCCAGCATCTGGAGCTCAGCAGGGGAATATGGGCCTCATCTTGAGTCTTGGCGGTATCCTTGGGGTTCCTCTCGAGTGGGGACGGGTGGGGCGGGGAACTTCTTGGGCCACAGCAAGGGTGTGAAGGAGCCTTTTGAGGTCCACCAGCGATGGGGTTAATTCCCCTGAGATGCCATTTCAGACAAGGGCCACACCACGCCTGCAGGGGAAAAGCTTCCAGTTTTTCTCGAGTTGGGGTGGTGTCCTCTCGAGTTAAGACGGGGACCCCAGGGACCCTCCCCTATATCCTCAGGAGAGGCCATTCTCTGTGTGAGTTTAGAGGGGACTGTTGAGATTCCCCCACAGTCATCTCCGGGTCCTCAGTCCTCGTCAGGTGCTGAGATCACAGCCTGAGATTTTCTCACTCATGCTTTCATAGGTCTTGAGGTTACTCTGGACCTCCCTCAGGGGAATCAGGCCTCTTCTCGACTGTTGACTTGCACAGCCTTTCTTCCCCAACTGCAGCAGCAGTGTACGGCTCCCAGTAAAGCAGACTCAGTGATCCGTGGCTTGCCATCGAGGTACTCTAGGGCTGTCTCACATGCCAGTGTGTTGGGAGTTGAGCCTCGTGGTGACAGTCGAGACAGTGCATGGCAGTCATGTTCACTTGGAGTGGACAAGGCATTTG
>SJYW01032866.1:0-16090 GCA_006410735.1 Raphicerus campestris | reverse complement strand
TTTAATTTTTGTTGAAGAAAAGAAGCCTGGATATGTAATCTTGTTGTTTACAATTAGAGAAATCATTTCAACTGTCTGTGAATTTTAGTGGCCAATATCCATCTGAGCTTCCTTGGTGGCTTAGATGGTAAAGTGTCTGCCTGCAATGTGGGAGACCTGGGTTTGATCCCTGGATCAGGAAGATCTTCTGCAGAAAGAAATGGCAACCCACTCCAGTACTGTTGCTTGGAAAATTCCATGGACAGAGGAGCCTGGTAGGCTACAGTCTATGGGGTCACAAAGAGTTGGACACGACTGAGTGACTTTTATGTATTATCTATTATTATCTATTATCCTTCTAATTTATAACATGAAAAAAGTCTCAGATGAAAAGAGAATGTAATGATTACACAAATTTGTTTCTCTTCAAACTTTATCATCAAACTCCTAAGGGTTTGCTGTGAATACCTTCCAGGAGCTGGGGTAAGAAATAGTTGCTGCAGAGAGCTCTTCCCCTTTTCTTGTGGTCAAATATTTATGGGACAGTAGTGGTGGTACGATGACGTGACAAGAGGGGAATTATACAAGTCAAAATACTGTAGAACTCTGCGTAGTTTCTGTTCTCATCTAGGCATTCTTGCTCTTTATTTCTGTCTCTATATCAGTGCTTGAGGATGCGTGTTTTCTAAGTCACTTCAGTCGTGTCCCACTCTTTGCGACCCTGTGGACTGTAGGCCACCAGGTTCCTCTGTCCATGAAATTCTCCATGCAAGAATACTGGAGTGGGTTGCCATGCCCTCCTCCAGGGGATCTTCCCAACCCAGGGCTTGAACCTGCGTCTCCTTTGGCTCTTGCATTGCAGGCAGATTCTTTACCACTGAACCACCGGGGACTGACCCGCAACTTACTGTACTATTGTCCGTGCATTTAACATACATCATTCCAGTCACTGTTAGGGGAACGATGAATTTCCTGAAATCCAAAGTAAGGCTTTTTGAAATATCGTTCAATACTCTACCTTTAAATTTCTATTGGTTAACTTTGCCTTCATCGTGGCTTTTCTGTCTGCTCCCTGATTGAGATCAAGCTGAGGAGCAGTGGTGAAAAGCTTGGGGAAAACTGGAAGAGGAAGAGCTGTCATTGGCAGGCTCCATTTTAACTGCAGGGCTGCTATAATGTAACAGTCATTCATATGTTAGAGCTTATGTATTTGGTCTTTAAAAGTGCCTTACAGCACCCTGCAGTTCACTGTTTATTGCTCCCATTTCCTTCTGCCCCTCCACCCCACTACTGTGAGTGTCTTTCCATTGCTGGGAAATCAGCAGAGTACATTCTGCCGCTCCCACTGAAGACAGAAATAAGTGCTTAGTCCTTTTTTTGACACTTTCCACCTTCAATACCCACTGTGCTATGGCTTAGTAGAGTACTTTATAGGTGGTTAAATTAAAATTCCTTTTTCTATCAATAAAATGTAAAACTTGCCCTAATGGCCTCAATCNGAAATAAGTGCTTAGTCCTTTTTTTGACACTTTCCACCTTCAATACCCACTGTGCTATGGCTTAGTAGAGTACTTTATAGGTGGTTAAATTAAAATTCCTTTTTCTATCAATAAAATGTAAAACTTGCCCTAATGGCCTCAATCTATATTTTATTCTGTACAGATAATAAGATAATTTTCCTAATGAAAGTAGCTAATATATGTTCTACATATGGAGTTTTAAACTGTGATGATAATGTCTTTTTGGTGACTGTAGTCTCCACTTTTGTGATGTAAGGTTTTGTAAAGATGGCTAGTGATTTTACTGATTATTCTCAAATGGCTTAATAAACACATTCTTAATGGTGCTATGAATAAATTTTAAAAATTATTTTGTTAAATAAAGTGCCTATGTGGTAAGAATTTTAAGCCCTGAAAAATTTACTCAAATCCATTAGAGGCAATAACTGGTTTTATTTATTTTAGAAAAAGCTTAATAGCACTTTTTAAAAAACTGAAAGTGATTTAACAATTAGAACTTTCACTAACTGTACCCGCTCCTTATGTATACACTTAAAAAAAAAAAAGACTTTTTGAAAGAAAACTGCATTTCCCAAGCTCTGTTAATGCTTTGCCTCTATCTGATTCCAGAAGCTTTCAGCTGCACGAGAACCACAGGTGTTAAGGGAGAATGGGGAGAATTCACTTACAAGAATTTGAAATAAATACTTAAAACAATGGGTTCAATTACATTGTGCTTATGATTCTTTTCTTGTGAAAGGAGAAACATCAAATGTATTTTAATATGTCTGGACAACAGAACTGGATTCTTAGAATTAGATTAAAAACAAGACAGTGAAGGATCGTTTCTAACCTGAGTGGAAGATTCTGTGCTCTTTGAGAGACTGTAGAGTTCAGTTGAGTTCAGTTCAGTTGCTCAGTTGTGTCCAACTCTTGCGGTCCAACCCCATGAACCGCAGCATGCCAGGCCTCCCTGTCTATCACTAACTCCCGGAGTTTACCCAAATTCATGTCCTTAGAGTCGGTGATGCCATCCAACCATCTCATCCTCTGCCGTCTCCTTCTCCTCCTACCCTCGATCTTTCCCAGCATCAGGATTTTTTAAAATGAGTCGGCTCTTTGCATCAGGTGGCCAAAGTATTGGCATTGCAGCTTCAGCATCAGTCTTTCCAATGAACATTCAGCACTGATTTCCATTAGGATGGATGGGTTGGATCTCCTTGCAGTCCAAGGGACTCTCAAGAGTCTTCTCCAACATCACAGTTGAAAAGCGTCAATTCTTTGACACTAAGCTTTCTTTTTTCCAACTCTCAAATCCATACATGACTATTGGAAAAACCACAGCTTTGACAAGGTGGACCTTTTTTGGCAAAGTAATATCTCTGCTTTTGAATATGCTATCTAGGTTGTTCATAACTTTCCTTCCAAGGAGTAAGCATCTTTTAATTTCATGGCTGCAATCACCATCAGCAGTGATTTTGGAGCCCCCTCAAAATAAAGTCTGACACCGTTTCTACTGTTTCCCCATCTATTTGCCATGAAGTGACGGGACTGGATGCCATGATCATAGTTTTCTGAATGTTGAACTTTAAGCCAACTTTTTCACTCTCCTCTTTCACCTTCATCAAGAGGCTCTTTGGTTCTTCACTTTCTGCCATAACTGTGGTGTCATCTGCATATCTGAGGTTATTGATGTTTTTCTCAGCAATCTTGATTCCAGCTTGTGCTTCATCCAGCCCAGCGTTTCTTATGATGTACTCTGCATAGAAGTTAAATAAGCAGGGTAACAATATATAGTCTTGACATACTTCTTTTCCTATTTGGAACCAGTTTGTTGTTCCATGCACAGTTCTAAGTGTTGCTTCCTGATTTGCATACAGATTTCTCAAGAAGCAGGTCAGGTGGTCTGGTATGCCCATCTCTTTCAGAATTTTCCACAGATTGCAAAGGGCACTTATAAAAAGAAAATCCTACCTTTCTTGTCTATGGCTCTGCAAGTGCCAGGCTGTTTCAGTTGCCATCCTGGTATTCAGTCAAGACTATGAAGCATCTGCAAGCAAGAAGTAGCTTTCTATTAAAAGAAACTAGTCCTCCCTAAGACCCATATATGTATGCTGACTCTGTGAAAAGTAACTGTTTCAAGAAGTTATATCTTGAGATGGTATTCTGCTTATCCTAGCTACTTAGATAACTAATGCAATTTAAAATCCATTTTAAAATTATAGAAGCAATCTATGTTCTCCATAAAATGACACAGAATGATACATAGGAATTTATGCTACATAGGAATTATTAAGTAAATTAAAAAATTGGCACATGGTTGATTGCTTAGATTAAAATATTGTATCAATATTAAATTTCCTGAAGTTGACAATTCTACTGTGGAAATGTAAGAGAATATTATTATTTAGAAGAAATGCTCAGTGAACTATTTGGGGGGTAAAGGGCTTTATGCAAATTACTTACTCTTGAATAGTTCAGAAAAATGTTATTTATGTGCATATATATTTTTATGTGTCTGTATGAATACATGTAGATGTATATGGAAGAGAAACAGCAAACAGTAAAGCAAATAAAGTAAAAAGCTAATGTGTGAATCTATGTAAAGGATATGTGGGTGTTCATGGTACTGTTACTATTCTTACAGCTTTAAGAGTGAAATTATTTCCCAAATAGTTTAAAAAAATGTGAAAGCTTTCTCTTTCCCAGCTTTTTTCTATGCATAACTCTGCTAGCGACGGAATGAAACACCAACACGGCCGAGTGGTTTGAATCTTTTTTTGTATTTTTAAAATTCTTTTCTTATTTTCTTATTCTCCCCTGCTACTTGCAGCTGCCTTATTTTATATCTTTTCCACAACAATTTACAGGGCAAGTTGCCAAACACTATGATTCAATGACTATACAATGCGCAGGCGCGGGGCGAGATAACCTTTACCTTAACTTATTTACTGCAGCTAAGACTTTGTTTTGGAGAACTTCCTTATCAACTCAGAATCCTTGTGACCCTGGGTCTGTTCCTTTTTGAAGGACCAGAGAAACATCCTTGTGTGCAAGAGTCTTCCCAGCCTCCCTTATACTTTGTTCCCTACAACTCTCACATAGAGATGTTTTAAAATATATAGAGGATAGTACTAAATATTTAATTTTGTGGTTTGATTTTCTTCTTTTTCATTTATCAATATATTTTGAATTGTGTAGGGTTTTGGTCATCTGATTTCCAAGTACATGTCTATCTCATTTTAGCCAAATTCCCTTAGAGGACTTAGTTGCTCTGTCCTTCTCATGACCTACTGAATTTTATACATGTGTTTTAAAGAATTTCATCAACCTTTATATGAAAGAAAAATGGAGATTTTGAGAAAATCATAATATTTCTGAGGTCCTTCTATAAGGGAAAACCATGCTATGAAGTCCAGCTCACTGCTGCTGCTGCTAAGTCGCTTCAGTTTTGTCCGACTCTGTGCGACCCCATAGACGGCATCCCACCAGGCTCCCCCATCCCTGGGATTCTCCAGGCAAGAACACTGGAGTGGGTTGCCATTTCGTTCTCCAATACATGAAAGTGAAAAGTGAAAAGTGAAGCCGCTCAGTCCTGTTCAACTCCTAGCGACCCCATGGACCACAGCTTACGAGGCTCTTCCATCCATGGGATCTTCCAGGCAAGAGTACTGGAGTGGGTTGACATTGCCTTCTGCTATTTACTTATGAAAAAGGTAAGTCATTCATATGTTTCAGATTTCAAACTGTGCCAAAGGACATACAGTGAAAAACACTCTTTCTACCCTCTTCCCTTGCTACCCTCTTTTCAGAAGCAGTCAGTGCTATTTCTTTTTCTGTATTCTTGCAGAGATATTGTATGCTTTTACAGTATGTTTGTGTGTGTACATGTTCATGTACAGTTATTAATATATCCTCACTTATGCATATTATTATATATTCACATATATGCATATTATATCCATTTCATCATGTATTTATTGAGCTGCTTCTATGAACTAGACACTATCTTAGGTGCTTGTGATACATCAGTAAACAAAGCAATATCCTTAGTCTCATGTAGCTATCATCCTAATGGAAGTAGACATACAATAAACTTGAGCGAAATAAATACATTATGTAATATGTCAGAAGGTGAGAAATATTATTAAATAAAGAAGATAGAATAAGGGAGGTTGGAAGTGCCAGGTCATGGAGAAGGGATGGATTGAGCTAGAATTTTAAATATGATGGTCAAGATAGGCCTCCTTGAGAAAGTAACATTTAAGCAGAGAGTTGAAAAAGATTTGGCTTCCCTGGTGGCTCAGGGGTAAAAATTCTGCCTGCAGTGCAGGAGATGTTGATTTGATCCTAGGGTCTGGAAGATCCCCTGGAGAAGGAAATGGCTGCTCACTCCAGTGTTCTTGCCTAGGGTATCCCATGGACAGAGGAGCCTGGTGGGCTGCAGTCCATGGGGTCACTAAAGAGTCAAACACTGCTGAGCACACATGCGAGGCTAGCAGAAAGAGATTAGGAAGATTGTGTTGCAGATATCTGGAGACCAAAAAGAGGGATAGTCAATATAAAAGCCTTAAAGTGGGAATACTGTGCCCAGTATCTTCAGGAAATAGCAAAGGATTCAGGGTGAGGAAATGGCAACCCACTCCAGTACCCTTGCCTGGAGAATCCCATGGACAGAGAAGCTTGGTGGGCTACAGTCCACGGGGTCGCAAAGAGTCAGACACGACTGAGTGACTTCACTCACTTTCACTTCACTTTTCACTTCAGGGTGATGGGATCAGTGTGAACAGAAGAGAAAATAGTTCCATAGGAGTTCTGAGAAGATATGTAGAGCCAGTTCAAGTGAATGGAGAAACACTGGAAATTTTTGAGCAGAGAAATGGTATCATCTGGCTTACATTTTAAGAAGATAGTTCTCTGACTGTTGGGTTGAGAATACACAGCAAGGGGGCTTGGGTGAAAGCAAGAAGACAGGTTACGTGGTTTTTGCAAGAATTCAGGCAAATGATAATGGTGGTTTGGACTAAGGTGGTAGCAGTGGTCAGGTTATGCATATATTCTGAAGGTGGAACCAACAGGGTTTCCTGACAGTTTGTATGTGGGATGTAAGAGAGAGAGAGAAGGAATCAAGAATAACTCCTGTGGTTTGACGTGAACAACTGTGTGTATAGATTTGCCACTGGGGCAGAGACAGATTTTGAGGAGCCTGAAGTTTCTTTACAGTTTTGGGGGCTTGCTTCAGGAAAATGGATATAAAACTACCCACACAATATTAGATATTAGGTAAAATGGGAACATTTATTAATAATGAAGGAATAAATGGCACATTTTACAAATATTAAAAAATGTCAACTACATTAACATCACAAAGTCCAGAAAAATAATAATTTTAAAATTAATTGCTCTTTATCTACTATTGTTTGCTTAGTTTCCAAAAATGTCTATCTTTGTTCTCCAAATATTCCTTTTTAAAGCAACTTGTTCTTGCTTTGTGCTTAAGGTATGCCTTATCTTCCTGAGTAATATCTTTGATTGTTTTAAGTTTTCTTCTCCTTATGAAGTCTTCATTTTCAGCATTTCTTTTTTTTTTTTCTCTTCCTTTTAAAAAAATTAGTTCTGTTTAAAAAATTTTTTTTAATCCTTGTCTTTAACTTGTGTGCTGGATCCTTTCCCCATGATTTGATAATCTTTGGTTGTCTGCTTTGGGTTGAGAGTGCTGATTGTAACGGAGTCTGGGGTGTAGCTGATTTACTGAGTGCAGATGGACTGTTTAAATGCAGACCCCTAGTCATCTGCATATTTAGGTTTTTCTTCTTGTGCTCAATCAGGTTCTCCAGAGAAGATTTTTCCAGTCTCTTGCCTGGAGGGTGGAATTCTGCAGCCTTAGTAAGGGAAGCATTTAATTGATTATGCACATGGTTTCTCAATCCCCTTGTTTGAAGCAGTGTCCAGGGCCAGTGTGCCTCGTGTTTTCCAGTTCAGTTCAGTTCAGTCGCTCAGTCGTGTCTGACTCTTTGCAGCCCCATGAATTGCAGCACACCAGGCCTCCCTGTCCATCACCAACTCCCAGAGTTCACTCAGACTCACGTCCATCGAGTCAGTGATGCCATCCAGCCAACTCATCCTCAGGAGTCATCCCCTTCTCCTCCTGTCCCCAATCCCTCCCAGCATCAGATTCTTTTCCAATGAGTCAACTCTTCGCACAAGGTGGCCAAAGTACTGGAGTTTCAGCTTTAGCATCATTTCTTCCAAAGAAATCCCAGGGCCAATCTCCTTCAGAATGGACTGGTTGGATCTCCTTGCAGTTCAAGGGACTCTCAAGAGTCTTTTCCAACATCACAGTTCAAAAGCATCAGTTCTTCAGCACTCAGCCTTCTTCACAGTCCAACTCTCACATCCATACATGATCACAGGAAAAACCATAGCCTTGACTAGATGGACTTTAGTCGGCAAGGTAATGTCTCTGCTTTTGACTATGCTGTCTAGGTTGGTCATAACTTTTCTTCCAAGGAGTAAACATGCAGACTTCTGTGGAGATAAGTGAAAGACAGTTATCTACCTCTGTGGAATGAGAAAAAAGATCTTTCTTTTTTTAAAATTTAAATTTATTTATTTTAATTGGAAGCTAATTACTTTACAATATTGTATTGGTTTTAAATTAAGTTGTGTTTCAGATATTTTCACCCAAACTTTCTGATTTTAACTCTCTCTTAACAGTCTGTTCCAAAAGTACTTAGTGCCGCCAATTTTTGAAACTTATGATGATACTGGATTATATATTGGGTTATTTCTCAGCATTCTTCACTGCTGGCTAAGTTCCCTACTGTCTCAGGCTAAGTCACCTCACACTAATCCACCTGGGTTCCACTTCAAAAATTACATTGCTCTTTATTTCTTCTAATGTTCTTCCCAGTTTTGGGGTTTATGTCTTAAAGAAAAAAAAACTTTCCTTGCATTTTTAGTGAGGTTTGGAGGGATTAAAATTCGATTACTGAGTACAGTTTAGCCATCTAACACAGACTTTCTCGGGATTCAACAATTAAAAAAATATTCATTTACTTTTAGTTTAATTATTCTCAGCTGCGCGGGTCTTCATTGCTGTGTTTGGGCTTATCTGTGGTTGAGGCTGGCAAGAATGTGCAGGCTTCTCACTGCAGTGGCATCTCTTGCTGCGGAGCATGGGCTCAGGAGTGCGGCACATGGGCTTAGTTGCTCTGCTGTGTGTGGGATCTTCCTGGTCCAGGGACTGAACTGGTGTTCCCTGCATTGCAAGCTAGATTCTTAAGCACTGGACCATCAGGGTAGCCCCTGGGATCCAACTATTAAATACTTGGTTTTCTTGCTGTTATATTTTGACCAGGATTTCTGATTCCATTAATTTTTTCAAGATAATGAGCACTGCCGCCACTACAACAAACTCTCTTACTATTTTTCATTATATGAGAACTGGCTACAGATAAGAGGGCATGTTAATCCATGTCAATGATTCAGCAGTTATGAACTGAGCATCTATTGTGTACCAGGCACTGTGGTAGTCATTTGATATATGGAAATAAGTGAATCTATCCTCATTGGAATCACAATCTAATGGATGGAAGCAATGCAGACAAGAAAAAAAAAAGGTATCTGTGATATCAGAATTATGATCCAAATTCCAGTATAGCCCAGATGAAGACATCAATAACTCTGTCTGGGTCAGGCTCAAGGACGTCTTCCTGGAGGGGTTGATGCTGAGATAGGGAATGGGTGTTAGCAGCTTGCCACTTAGAAATAGTATGATTAAGCTGCAGCAGACAATAGAAATCTTTTACCCTCCTAATTTTGGTCAGAGTGCTTTTAGGTGTTAGAATCCCAGATACAAAGCAGATGACATAAGTAAATATTTCAGGCCATTTTAATTCAAGATAACAGAACATCACAATATCAATGTTCACATCATAATTCACAGCTGAGAGGAAACACAATGAAATCAGTCTGCTTTTTCTGTCTTTATTGGGATGTTATGGCAATTAATATGATTGCTTATATAAAATGTTTTATGAGTATAACATAATTCATATATCAATTTAAAAAGAAAAGCTGAAACTGTAGTGACATAACCTCAAACCTCATTCAACTAGTACTTAACTAAGCACCTGTTATGTGACAGAAATTCTTTAGGTGTTGTAGATACAGTGATGAACAAATGGATGGCAGAGGAGACGAGTGTAAGGAAGGGAGAGATATAGATTGCAGTAGGAGCAAATAGCAGGTGGAACTGTCCCAGTTTTAGATTTGTGGGACAGAGTAAGACCCATTCAGGACTCTGCAATAAAGTCAGCATGTCTGGAGCCCAAATCATGAGGCAGAGAACAGCATAAGATAATGCTGCAGTGATATAGGAAGCTGCCAGTTAATAAATTTGTAAGGATCCATGTTAAGGAATTTAAATTTTATCCCAACAATGATGGACACTGAATGGGAGTAACATGTTTATATGTATATTTTAGCAAGATCATCCTGCTGATATAATTAGAGCATCATATTTTAAGTCCTTAATAAAATAATGAATCTAAGAAAAGATCATCAGTGGCTTCTAATATAATAAAAGAGGCACTAGGCATTTAGTACACAACTCCACATATGACATATTTATACAAAAACTGAACTTAAAGCAGACCACTTTTCTAGGTTAAAATACAAGTTTATAGGAAATGCAGGACGGCAGACCATGTTCAGTGAAACCACAGGGTTACAGACAAAGAACTACAGGCTGTTGGAACTCTATAGGACAAAAAACTCAATTTATTCAGGAAATACAGTCAAGGGAATAAAAATCTGGAGGAGAAACCTACAGAATAGGAGGATATTTAAGGGCCACTTCAACCAAATGGGGGCTTCCCTGATAGCTCAGTTGGTAAAAAATCCACGTGCGATGCAGGAGACCCTGGTCCCATTCTTGGATTGGGAAGATCTGCTGGAGAAGGGATAGGCTACCCACTTCGGTATTCTTGGGCTTCCCTTGTGGCCCAGCTGGTAAATAATCTGCCTGCAATGTGGGAGACCTGGGTATGATTCCTGGGATGGGAAGATCCCCTGGAGAAGGGGAAGGGTACCCACTGCAATAGTCTGGCTTGGAGAATTCCATGAACTGTATAGTTAACCAGGTTGCAAAGAATTGGACACGACTGAGCTACTTTCACTTTCAACTAAATGTAAGGAGAGGATTTTGTTTGTAGAATGATTCAAACAAACAAACAAACAAAACTGATTAACTACTGTGACACTCTTAGGGAAATTTAAACAGTGACTAGATATTTGAAGGTTCCTAGGTAAGGAATTTCTATGAGTTTTTCTACCGTGAAAATGATGTAGTGGTCATGTTTTAAAAACAATTTTGATTTTCCAGATAGGTGCCAGCATAAAAACAAGGCGGTTAATAAATAAGACAACTAGCTGTTGTGTTTGTTACTACTAGTTTTCTCCTATAATTGGTTGCAGGAGAGAAAGATTGGAAGTAGAATGACCATGTAGGTAGGAGGTTTTTGTACCATTCCAGGAGAAAGAGAATGGAGGGCTAGACTAGGTTGGTGGCAGAGAAGGTAGAGAAAAGTAGATGGTTTCAAGACATACTCTGGAAATAGAGCTGACAGAATTTGTTGATGAATTGGATTCGTGGGAATGTTGATGTAAGGAAATAGACAAGAACATTTGCCAGATTTAAGGCTTGATCAATTTGGTAGATTGAGAGTGTCATGTGTTCCAAAGGGGAAAGCTAGAGAATAAGTAGTGTTTGGAGAGACGGGGTAAGATTTAATATAGATCTGAGTCGTTGGTTTTAGATTTCAGTGAGATATGCTAATACACATGGAGTAATCTGTATTTGAATGTTCAGGTTTGGAGTTCAGGAAATATCTCTGGCTTAGAAGCATCAAATTATGATTCGTTGGCATGTAGATAGCCAACTGAAGTTATGGAACTAAATATGATCACCCTGGGGGAATGTGATTGAAAAGGAAAAGAGGAAAAGGGAGAAGAAGAGGCGGGGAACAAAGGTCTAGAACGCAACTCTGAGAACTGGCAACACAAATTTATGTAGGGAAGAGTCGACCTGCAAAATAACAAGATGGGGTGGAGAGAATATGAAAAAATTGTCTCCTGATATTCCAGGAAGCAAAAGAAGATAGTGTTTACAAAAGAAGTGTGTGGTTAATTTAACGTTGTCAACTTCTATAGAAAAATTAAATTAGATGAGGACAGAAAGAACATTGTGTTTGATGACATATAAGTCATTAGTGTCTTTATGAAGATTTTGTGTGTGTGTGTGTGTGTGTGTGTGTGTGTGTGTGGGTGTGTGTGGAATGATCTAGCAAAACTAACTTGAAGTAGGTTGAGGAGTGAGTAAAATGTGGGCAAATTGTGACAGAAAATATAGGAATATTTTAAAGGCAATGTTATCAGGAAGGAAAGATGGGGTTAAGGTGTTTTTAAGTCTTAACCATGTATTAATGAAGATGGAAAAGATCCAGTAGAGCGTAAGAAAACTTAAAAAAAAAAATAGGAGGGGGGTAATCAGAAGTGGAAAAACATCTAAAAATCATAGAATAGTTAGGAACCAGAGAAGATGTGGAGGGTTTGATTTTAAATAGAAGAGACACTACTTCTTTTGTCACAGAAAAGATAATGGAAGAATACAGGCAGCTTCCCAGGTAGCTTAGACAGTAAAGAATCTGCCTGCAATGTGGGAGACTGGGGTTTGATTCCTGGGTTGGGAGGATCGCCTGGAGAAGGAAAAGGCTACTCACTCTAGTACTCTTGCTTGAGAAATCCCATGGACAAAGGAGCCTGGCAGGCTACATTCTATGGGTTTGCCAAGAGTCAGTGAGTTTAGGCACAGATGCCTTTGTAGCTCTGTGTGTTTATATGTGTGTGTGTGTGAAGGAAAAAAGGGAAGATTATCTGCTAAGACTGCAGGAAGATTTGGAGATGCGTCAAAGAGGTTTGAGAACAATGGGGAAAAGTTGAAGTACCTATGGATATATATCCTCTGAGTTGACTGTGAGATTATAAAGTGGTTTAGGGATCAATATTGACCACAAGTGACCACAAATATAGTGGCAGCAATATATGCAGTTGGATGATTTTCACCAACAGCGCTCAGCAATCTGAATATAGTAAAAGCAGAAACATTTTAAAACAAAAAATGTGAATGGTCCAAAGCAAGCTTTATTTACCTAAGTTGTAATTTCCTGTTAGCTCCCAGGGACTTTGTTAGTAAAAGCGAGATAATAGATTCAATATACTTTGAGATCTTCGGAATGAAAGTCCTTTTTAAATACAAANGCAAAACTAACTTGAAGTAGGTTGAGGAGTGAGTAAAATGTGGGCAAATTGTGACAGAAAATATAGGAATATTTTAAAGGCAATGTTATCAGGAAGGAAAGATGGGGTTAAGGTGTTTTTAAGTCTTAACCATGTATTAATGAAGATGGAAAAGATCCAGTAGAGCGTAAGAAAACTTAAAAAAAAAAATAGGAGGGGGGTAATCAGAAGTGGAAAAACATCTAAAAATCATAGAATAGTTAGGAACCAGAGAAGATGTGGAGGGTTTGATTTTAAATAGAAGAGACACTACTTCTTTTGTCACAGAAAAGATAATGGAAGAATACAGGCAGCTTCCCAGGTAGCTTAGACAGTAAAGAATCTGCCTGCAATGTGGGAGACTGGGGTTTGATTCCTGGGTTGGGAGGATCGCCTGGAGAAGGAAAAGGCTACTCACTCTAGTACTCTTGCTTGAGAAATCCCATGGACAAAGGAGCCTGGCAGGCTACATTCTATGGGTTTGCCAAGAGTCAGTGAGTTTAGGCACAGATGCCTTTGTAGCTCTGTGTGTTTATATGTGTGTGTGTGTGAAGGAAAAAAGGGAAGATTATCTGCTAAGACTGCAGGAAGATTTGGAGATGCGTCAAAGAGGTTTGAGAACAATGGGGAAAAGTTGAAGTAGCTATGGATATATATCCTCTGAGTTGACTGTGAGATTATAAAGTGGTTTAGGGATCAATATTGACCACAAGTGACCACAAATATAGTGGCAGCAATATATGCAGTTGGATGATTTTCACCAACAGCGCTCAGCAATCTGAATATAGTAAAAGCAGAAACATTTTAAAACAAAAAATGTGAATGGTCCAAAGCAAGCTTTATTTACCTAAGTTGTAATTTCCTGTTAGCTCCCAGGGACTTTGTTAGTAAAAGCGAGATAATAGATTCAATATACTTTGAGATCTTCGGAATGAAAGTCCTTTTTAAATACAAAGTAAAACTACCATGATAATCACATAAAATTAAGCTATTTGAGATGTTTTCTATTCTTTTTGATTCCTGCATTACATGCCATTGATTTCCCTTTGATCCATCCCTTCACGATTAACTTAGGCATGATTTTCCTAATGCTTGATATTATCCTGTCAGTTTAAGAAACATCAGAGTAAATCAAAACTGAAGATGCCTATGATCACAAAATAACAAACATGTCAAAATAGAAATGTCAGTTTTTCTTAATTTAATAGCAGCTGATACCTCCCACCAAATCCACACAAAATTTTCCAAATACCAACTATTGTATATCTGTGAAATGAATTCCAGTCAAAATTTAGACATGTATTTGAATGAACATTTATTCTATTGTAACGCTGTTCAGTTTGTACCTAGCATTGTTGTTAGAGCCTAGGGATTTATATATGGATAAGACAAATTTCTTTTGTGTATTTAAGGAGCTCATGAATTTGAGGCAGAGTAAAGACGGGGTGGAGGATCAGCCAGTGAAGAGCCTTATATTTCTTGCTAATGGAATTTCAATTTTAAGTTGTGGGCAGATTAAAACCTCCAAAGGATTTTCATTAAGGAAGTGACATGATCAGATTTGTGTTAAGGTCACTTTCATAGCAGAGTGTAGAAAAGGGACTGGAGGATAATAAGCTATAAGGAAAGAGAGAATTAACATTCTTGGAATGCCTGCTATATGCAAGACACAGTATTAATATACATAATATCACTTAATCACCACAAGAACAGTTAAGAACAAGCATTATCATCTCCATTTTATAGCTGAGTAAAATAAGGTTTAGAGAAGTTAATGTCCCAAAAGTCACAATCATAGTAAAATATATTGTTGGCTTCTGAACACAGCCTGACTCCAAGATCCATGCTGTTCTTCTGGACCATACAGTCAGTGAAGGGCACTAGATGAATCTAAAAGTGAATAATGATGAAATTGTGAGTCAGGACTGTAGCTGTAGGAATGGAAAGAAAAGTAAAATGTGAGAAATATTCAGGGAATAGAATTGGCAACAAGACCAGTATTTTGTAGATTTGGATTGGATGGGGAGGGAAACCAAGGGGCAGTGAGAAGTCAAGAACCTCTTTTGGATTTTAATTTGCCTAAATGAGTGGACAGATGATGATACTTTGAACTGAAATTGGTTCATGAAAAGAATAAATGGAAAAATGTTGAAGATACAGGACAAAATGGGAATAATTGATAGAATGAAGAGCTGGAGGAGATGGAAAAGAGTACTGGTGGAGGGATTATCTTAGTTGCTTTCTTTTTAATAAGACGAGGAGACTATTTATATGCTCAAATATAGATAAATACAGCAGGAAGGGAATAATATTGAGATAATTTAGACTCAATAGCCTCTATATTATCTCTGAAAAAAAAAGTGAAGGCAGAAGGCAAGGAAGGGAAAGTGAGCTTGAAAAGAATAGTATTAAAGGATTGATTAACCACTGAAGGGAATAGGAAAAGGAAATGATAACCATTTTTTAGCTAACTCAACAGGCAATTATTTTGTTTCAGGTACGCAGACTGAAACTTGGTTTCAGGTTTATAACTTTAAGTTTTCCTATTCTTCAAAATAAATTTATCATAAATAATAATTTAGATGACTGATATTATTAGTCACACATGAAGATCAACATTGCTTTTTATTTATTTATTTATTTTTGCATAGTAATAGAAGCAAAATACAGGGGCTTCCCAGGTGATGAAGTGGTAAAGAATCCACCTGCCAATGCAGGAGACACAGGATATGCAGGTTTGATCCCTGAGTCTGGAAGATCCCCTAGAGGAGGAAATGGCAACCCACTCCAGTATTCTTGCCTGGAGAATCCCATGGACAGAGGGGCCTGGTGGGCTACAGTCCACAGGGTAAAAGAGAGCCAGATATGACTGAATGACTGCGCACACACACACACACACACACACACACACACACAGGAACAAAGTGTACTTTCGCCAAAAGCATAAGTGTTCTCTCTAAACTATTCTTGTTGGGTTACAATAAAAATACTGTTAGCCTTCTAAAATAAATTAGGAGTGTTTTTTTTTTATTATTATTATTTTATGAAAGAGCTTGAGTAAGACTAAAAAGATTGGTTTCTCAAATTTCTCTGGAAACATTTTAGAGCTTGGTTTCTTCACTGGAAGCTTTTTTTTTTTAATTGTCTATCAAATTTATTTAATGGATTCAGGGTGATTCAGGTTTTCTATTTCTTCCTGAGTCAGTTTCAGTAAATTATATTTTCTAGAAATTTTCTCATTAAAGGATTCAGATTTATTATAAAAATCGTGT
>SJYW01032861.1:720-12879 GCA_006410735.1 Raphicerus campestris | reverse complement strand
TGAATATACTATCTAGGTTGGTCATAACTTTTCTTCCAAGGAGTAAGCGTCTTCTAATTTCATGGTTGCAATCACCATCTGCAGTGATTTTGGAGCCCCCCAAAATAAAGTCTGACACTGTTTGCACTGTTTCCCCATCTATTTCCTATGAAGTGATGGGACCGGATGTCATGATCTTCGTTTTCTGAATGTTGAACTTTAAGCCAACTTTTTCACTCTCCTCTTTCACTTTCATCAAGAGGCTTTTTAGCTCCTCTTCACTTTCTGCCATAAGGGTGGTGTCATCTGCATATCTGAGGTTATTGATATTTCTCCCGGCAGTCTTGATTCCAGCTTGTTTTTCTTCCCGTCCAGCGTTTCTCATGATGTACTCTGCATATAAGTTAAATAAGCAGGTGACAATATACAGCCTTAACGTACTCTTTTTCCTATTTGGAACCAGTCTGTTGTTCCATGTCCAGTTCTGTTACTTCCCAACCTGCATACAGATTTCTCAAGAGGCAGGTTAGGTGGTCTGGTATTCCCATCTCTTAGAGAATTTTCCACAGTTTATTGTGATCCACACAGTCAAAGGCTTTGGCATAGTCAATAAAGCAGAAATAGATGTGTTTCTGGAACTCTCTTGCTTTTTCCATGATCCAGCGAATATTGGCAATTTGATCTCTGGTTCCTCTGCATTTACTAAAACCAGCTTGAACATCAGGGAGTTCTCAGTTCATGTATTGCTGAAGCCTAGCTTGGAGAATTTTGAGCATTACTTTACTAGCATGTGAGATGAGTGCAATTGTGCGGTAGTTTGAGCATTCTTTTGCATTGCCTTTCTTTGGGATTGGAATGAAAACTGACCTTGTCCAGTCCTGTGGCCACTGCTGAGTTTTCCAAATTTGCTGGCACATTGAGTGTAGCACTTTCACAGCATCATCTTTCAGGATTTGAAATAGCTCTACTGGAATTCCATCTCCTTCACTAGCTTTGTTCGTAGTGATGCTTTCTAAGGTCCCCTTGACTTCACATTCCAAGATGTCTGGCTCTAGATTAGTGATCACGTCATCATGATTATCTGGGTCGTGAAGATCTTTTTTGTACAGTTCTTCCATGTATTCTTGCCACCTCTTCTTAATATCTTCTGCTTCTGTTAGGTCCATACCATTTCTGTCCTTTATCGAGCCCATCTTTGCATGAAATGTTCCCTTGGTATCTCTAATTTTCTTGAAGAAATCTCTAGTCTTTCCCATTCTGTTGTTTTCCCCTATTTCTTTACATTGATCGCAGAAGAAGCCTTTCTTATCTCTTCTTGCTATTCTTTGGAACTCTATGAGCTAAGTTGATACTTTATGCATGAGTGTTATAGAAACCATCCATTAGTTTTCTTCCTTCCTGAATTTCTCCATGTTTTATAAGTCGAAACAGCAGCAGCCACAGTGGCAGGTTCAGAAAGGACAATTTTACACCATAATTATGTAGAAAAATGAGCCAGAGCACCATAAGGATTACTGAGGAACAGTGAGATCACAGTGAGTCATATGGAGGTTCTCCAGCTCTGGTTCCTCCCAAGCCTGAGTGCATTTCTGTACAACAATGTGCCAGACAACTTGTCCTCACAATGCACAAAACCCGAGGAGTAAGAAAAGTGCTCCTTGTTAGGGATGGAGCATGAGAGGCGATTCTGTTTCACTGTGTGCAAACTGAAGAATATATCCTTAATCTAACTGTTCTGCACACAATCTCTGCCCTGTACCTTGCAGGCTGCTAATGAGTTCCTGGTCTTCCTCTGGAACCTCTGCTTCCTCTTCTGAAAAATGAAGGGGTTTGATAATGTAATCTCTAAGGTTGCCTTCTAGCAGTAACAATCTGAGTTGTAGAAAAATTTTAAGCAACTTTGAGGGAGCCTAAACAAGAGAAGGGTTCCTTGGGTAGCTCAGACGGTAAAGAATCTGTCTGCAATGCAGGAGACGTGGGTTTGATCCCTGGGTTGGAAAGATCCCCTGGAGAAGGGAAGGGCATTCTTGCCTGGAGAATCCCATGGACAGAGGGGCCTGGCGGGTTATAGTCCATTGGGTCACAAAGAGTGTCAGACACAACTGAGCAACTAGCATACACAAATGAGGGAAGAAGGGGAAAAGACCCTTTTTCTAAGTTCTGTGTCTCTGTGTCTTACTCAGTTGAACAGAAGAGAGTTGATACAGAATGTAATTTCTAACAAATGTGGAACAAAACACAAGCCAATGGGTAGAAAAAAAAATATGGAGCCCTTAGGATCCTCTTGCTTCTACTGTAATGAAACTACTGACACATTTTTTAGTTTAATAATAAAAAAAATAGTACTGATGAACCTATTTGCCAGGCAGGAATAGAGACACAGACATAGAGAACAGACTTCGGACACAACAGGAAAGGAGAGGGTGGGGCAAATGGAGAGAGCAGCCCCGACACATATACACTGCCATATTTAAAGCAGAGAGCTAACAGTAAGTTGCTGTATAATGCAGGGAGCTCAAGCTGGTGCTCTGTGACAATGTAGAGAGGCGGGATATGGTGAGGTGGTGGGGAGTTCAAGAGGTAGGGAACATACATATACCTATGGCTGATTCATGTTGTTGTATGGCCGAAGCCAGCGCAATATTGTAAAGCAATTATACTCCAATTAAAAATAAATAATAAAAAAGCACCAACAAAGAAATATCATATTGATAAGTCAAAAAAAAATGTTAACTCAAAACAATGACTGCGATTGGCTCCAAGTGATCATTTTGTACTCTCACAGATAGTCATCTGTTTGGCAAACAACATAACCATTTCAAGAATCATTGCAGGAAATGGTTGCAAGTGTCAGAAAGAATGGCTCTGTTAGACTCAGTTTGATTATCTGCATCAGCGTAGTTACAAAAGCAGACGAAAGGGGATAAAAAAATGTATCTGAGACAGAATACTCTCTCCTGGATCTTGCCATTTGTAATTGCTACCTCTGTCTAGCATGAACCCCACTCAACTATCACGTATATAACCTCTCATTCATTTCTATTTACTTCACTTTACTCCAGACCTTTATAACTTTTGACCTGGCCCACTGCAATACTCTCTTAATTACTCTTTCTTCTAGTCCCTCACCTTCTAATCTGTTTTACACATTCCTCCCAAAGAGATTTTCCTGCAGTTCAACTCCAGTCATATGACTCCCACTACAAAGAGAGTAATATTAAAATTCTTTAGCCTGGAATTCAGAGGCTTCTCTTACTTTAAGATCAGTCAACTTATTCTATATGACAACCTCTTCCTCTTTCTTTTTATTCTTAGATTATAGTCAGTTCAAACTATTTAAGGCACAAAGATGGTACTCAAAAAAATATTCCTTGGATAACTATTTAAATAAGTCCTGCTTGAGTTTTTAACTCAGTTATTTTACCAACTTATTTCATCAGAGATATCTTAGGGAATAGTGTTTTCATGGCATTGTATTCTGTTCTTCTTAGAGGGCTTGAGAGGTATAGGTCAAAAAGGAAAATTAATCTAACATGTGTGTGTGCTGAGTCGCTTCAGTCATGTCCGACTCTGACCCTATCGACTGTCACCACCAGGCTCCTTGTGCATGGGGTTTGACATAAAACAACAAAATTCTATAAAGCAATTATCCTTCAATTAAAAAATAAGTTAAAAAAAAAAAAAGAATACAGGAGTGGGTTACCATTTCCTTCTCCAGGTAGTCTTCCCAACCCAGGGATCGAATTCACGTCTCTTACATCTCCTGCATTGGCAAGCAGGTTCTTTATCACTGGTGTCACCTGGGAAGCCCAAATTAATCGAGATTCATGGCCAGTTGCCTATAAGTTATAGTGATACCAAACCAATTTTAAAAAGGAAAAGAAATACTCAGCATTGAACAGGAAAGCAAGAGGAAGCATCTGTCTGTATCAGTAGGAGATAGGTGGATATCTTTTAAGATCATTTGTTAGCCCCAGATACAGAAGTTCTGGGAAGCCAATTGTAAGGCTTTCCCAGTGGCTTTAATCAGAAATAGCATGTTGGATACAATATCAGGCACCAGATAATTACAGGTCACTAGCAGTATTAGAAATTAAAAGGGAAGCAGAACAATACATTCTAGTGTAGTCAATTTGATAGTCATTTGTATTGATAAAATGCTCTAATTAATTGTTTTTGTGTGTATATGATCATGGGAAGGCTTCAGTCCAAAGAACCACATGAAAAGGCAACAGTTTAGGAGCAACATAAACTGAAGCTTATATGTGAATGTAAAATATAAATACTTGGGGCTTACAGACACTGAGCTTCAAAACTGTACAAAGATGCTACTCCAACCACAGGACCAGCAGCATAGGTGTTCTGAATAATTGTGGCATGAATGTTTGCTGCTACTACTGCTGCTAAGTCGCTTCAGCCGTGTCCGACTCTGTGCGATCCCAGAGACGGCAGCCTACCAGGAAGCCCCTGTCCCTGGGATTCTCCAGGCAAGAACACTGGAGTGGGTTGCCATTTCCTTCTCCAATGCATAAAGTGAAAAGTGAAAGTGAAGTAACTCCAGTCATGTCCGACTCTTAGTGACCCCATGGACTGCAGCCTACCAGATTCCTCCATTCATGGGATTTTCTAGGCAAGAGTACTGGAGTGGGGTGCCATCGCCTTAGGTGACCAAAAATTCAACCTTGGCTTTATTTGTTTACTAAACCACTGATAATATATTGTGAGAAGTTCTGATTGTGTCACAAAGACGAAAGAGATGAAGCTTCTAATTAGGTTGTGGTTACCTTTGGTTCCATATCCAGATGAGCCAGGGAGTGTTTTGGTTAGTGGATTTCTTGGGTGGCTCAGTCCATAAAGAATTTGCCTCCAGTACAGGAGACCTGGGTTCTATCCCTGGGTCAGGAACATCCCCTGGAGTAGGGAATGGCAACACAATCCATATTCTTGCCTAGAGAATTCCATGGACAGAGGAGACTAGCAGGCTACAGTCCGTGGGGTCACAAAGAGTCAGACACGACTGAAAAACTAACACACATTTAGTGAGGACTTTTTGATAAGCAATGAAAGCTCCCTATTTTATAGCTAGTCCTCAACCCATAAATATCTACTTTTTTTCTGAAAACAAAAAGATGACCAACTCTCACGTTTTCTTGAATCTTCCCCATATTCTCTTTCCACTGTGCTTCTAGGGATATTCATCTCACAGATTGCAAAACACTTGGTCGATTCTATTGCCTCTTGGAGGCACTGTGCTGTCTTTCTTCTTCCTTCTTTTCACCATCAAGGCTCTGAACACAGTAGTTAAAATAATGTCCTGCCTCCCATTCTTTGCTGTTCATTTGTCAGTTGTTTATATACTAATTTCTGTTTCTAAAATTCTACTGAAAGTCAAAGGCTACAAGTCACAAAGTTATGGAGTCCAGTAACCTGTATTTACTCTGCAACCTTCTTGCTCCAGTTGACACAGAGGTTAATTCTCTTTCTTTGAATCTGTGACTGTTTTCTCATATCACTGTGTGCCCTCTGCTTCCTTCCTCACTGACCTTACAAATGCAAGCATTCCCAGAGCTTTACCCTCAGCCCTCATCTCTGCTTATCTTGTACTCTCTACATGGGTGACTTCCTCTAATTAACTCACTTCTTGAAGGTAACTTCCAATTGTTTGGTATAGATACTGTCTAGACCTACCTTTGTTAAGAATATCTAAAGTCTTATATCAAGCACAACATATTTAACAGCATTATTTATAGTTGCCAAGGTATGGAAGCAACCTAAATGTCCATCAACAGAACAATAGTTAAGGAAGATGTGGTGCATGGTGTGTGTATGTGTGTACAATGGAATATTAATCAAGTAAAAAAAATGAAATTCTGCCATTTGCAATAATGTGGATGGACTTGGAGGGCATTATGCTTTGTGAAATGTCAGACAGAAAAAGACAGACACCGTGTGGTATTGTTTATATGTAGAATATAAAAATATGACCAACTAATGCATAAAACAAAAAAGAAAGAGATTCACAGGTATAAAGAACAATTTCATGGTTACCAGTCAGGACAGGGAAGGAGGGAGGGGTAATATATTGATAGAGGAATAAAGTGTTATTATGAGATTATATGAAATCATGTGTGTGAAGCTTTTGAGAATTATAAAGCACTATAAAACTTAAAGAATCTCTCATTCAGTGGTGGTTTTATTGCTAAGTCGTGTCTGACTCTTGTGACCCCATGGACTGTAGCCTCCCAGGCTCCTCTGTCCATGGGATCCTCCAGGCAAGAATACTAGAATGGGTTGCCATTTCCTTCTCCAGAGGATCTTCCCAACCCAGGAATTGAACCTGGATCGCCTGCATTGCATGCAGAGTCTTTACCAACTGAGCTACAAGGGAAGCCATGAAATCATAAAAAATAAAAATAAAATTTGAAAGAATCCACATGCAATGTGAACCCAGGAGACTTGGGTCCAATCCCTAGGTTGGGAAGATCCCCTGGAGAAAGGCATGGCAAGTCCTCCAGTATTCTTGCCTGGAGAATCCCATGGACAGAGGAGCCTGGCAGGCTATATAGTCCATAGGGTTGCAAAGAATTGGACACAACTGAGCGACTAGCACAGCAGCATATTTGAATAGTATGCATTTCCTCCTGAAACCTGAATGTCTTTTTATAACTTTCTCTCCCTTATCTTCCCCTACCTAAATTTTTTTTTTTTTTTTTTTTTTTGACTGAGCTAGATCTTCATTGCCTTTGTGTGGGCTTTCTCTATTTGTAGCACGCATGTGTTCATGTTGAGTTGCTTCGGTCGTGTCCACCTCTTTGTGACCCTATGGACTGTAGGCAGCCAGGCTCCTTTGTCCATGGGATTCTCCAAGCAAGAATACTGGAGTGGGTTGCCATACCCTCCTGCAGGAGATCTTCCCAAGCCAGAGGTCAAACTCATGTCTNTTGTGACCCTATGGACTGTAGGCAGCCAGGCTCCTTTGTCCATGGGATTCTCCAAGCAAGAATACTGGAGTGGGTTGCCATACCCTCCTGCAGGAGATCTTCCCAAGCCAGAGGTCGAACTCATGTCTCACATTTTCTGCATTGGCAGGCAGGTTTTACAACTAATGCCACGTGGGAAGCCCCTAGTTGCAGCAAGTTGGGGCTGTTCTTCATTACAGCGTGCGGGCTTCTCACTGCAGTGTCTTCTCTTGTGTAGCGGAGGCTTTAGGGCATAGGGCCTTCAGTAGTTGAGGCACACAGGCTCAGTAGTTGTTGTGCTGGGACATAGTTGCTCCACAGCATGTGGAATCTTCCCAAACCAGATATGGAACCCTGTTCCTTGCATTGGCAGGCAGATTCCTATCTACTGTAAGGGAAGTCCCGCCTACCTATACTCTGACCGTATTGTCTACTTTTCAAATTACTTCTGTTTTAGAATCTGTAACTTCTTTACCCTTCTCCCATACTCCAAGTTCAAACTCTGTCATCTCTGGCTTTGACTATTAGAATAGCCCCCTAACTGGTCTCCAGGGCTTCCCTGGTGGCTCAGATGGTAAAGATTCTGCCCCAAATTCAGGAGACACAGATTCAGTCTCAGGGTTGGGAAGATTCCCTGGAGAAGGGAATGACTACCCGCTCAAATATTCTTGCCTAGGAAATCCCATGGATAGAGGAGCCTGGTGGGCTGCAGTCCATGCGGTCACAAAAAATTGGACATTACTGAGCAATTAACACTTTCAACTGGTCTCCTTGTGTGTGTGTGTGTGTGTGTGTGTTACTGAGTTGTGTACAACTCTTTGCAACCTCATGGACTATATAGCCCAGCAGTCCAGCTGAATTTCAAAAAACATTTGAAAATTCTATCCATGGAATTCCCCAAGCAAGAATACTGGAGTGGGTTGACATTCCCTTCTCCAGGGGATCTTCTTGACCCAGTGATCAAACCCAGGTCTCCTGCACTGGAGGCAGATTCTTTACTGTCTGAGCCACTGATTGGCTCCATGTCTGATTGGTCTCTATCTCTGATTGGTCAGCCCTGATTGGTCTCCATGTCTCTGGTTTATTCCATCCCTTCTGCAGGCCTGGCTCGAGCCATCTTCGCTGCTGCAGCTGGGTGCTGTGCATAGCTCATCACACCATCCCACTGCTCATTGGTCCTCAGTGTTTGTCCACCCATCTTTTCAAAAATAAAGTCTAAGTTTTTATCATCAATACAAACATTTGCAACATAGCCCCATCTCATTTTAAAACAACGTAGTTGAATTTCTTGTCACAAAAGAGGCGTTTATTTTAGAAAAACGTCTAAAATAGATAAACAACAAGAAAGAAAATACTAATTTTAATTTTTCTGTCTTCATTTATTTCCATTCTGCCACATTGTCACAACCAAAGTGAACTGTGGGTCATTCCTAAGTGCATCTGACATTTTCCTTTCTCCATGACTTTCTGTGCTATTTACATCCCCCAAAACTCCACCCAATTTCTCACCATTAAAATTCTGTTCAGCCTTCACTGTCCATCACAAAAGTTAATTTCTCTAAAATGCCTTCCTTCCCTGATCTTTAAATCTCCATAGCCTAGATTAGTGATAATACATGTAAAGCACAGTCATAGCTTGGAGTTCTTCATCCTTGTTAGACTTTATATTTTATCTTCAGTCATTGTCATAGTTGTGTACCTGTTTTTTTTAACCACATGCTTGTGTCTAAAAACCCACTCCATGGTTATTGAATGTATTTATTTTCTTTCACTAGGATTTTCATAAGACTTCAGTTTCAGAAGTTGATAATATAAATTGTAGCTTTGTGCTGTTTACTTGGGATGGTGGGAATAGGAGAAAGAGAAAGAGAAATGGTGAAAAGTTGAAAGCAGGAGAAAGAAACCCTCTCCTAGAGAAGAAAATGATGATTCCAGGGGCAAGAACACTAAGGTGATCCATCTGGCGCATCTCATTCCAAGATGGAGTACAAATGAATATTTAATAATACCAGTACTGTGGTGGTGATGTCTGATGTTGAACTGGTCCATATTCGGCTTCATCTATTCCAGATGCAGCAAAGAAAACCCAAAGTCCATCACTGTGAAAGGCTGGCAAGATTTATCTCACTGACTAGAATCTCATAGAAATGGCAAGAGTGGGAAGGGATTGAAAAAACCTGAAAAACCCAAGAGATTGTAGTGAAAGAAGATATAGCTGAACTTCTTCCTTGAGATTCAGGAGCCTTGGTCTCAGTGCTGAGCAGCTGAGAATATTTGCATCTCCTTGCGTGTGGATAAGCACCGCTGGTATTTTGACAAGCCTGGCTCCCTATGGGAGCCTGCTATGCAGATGGATTTTCATTCCATAAGAGCTCTTGGGGACATGGTTTTAGGATGTGGCAAGAAGAGTGTGCTGGTTGCTTTGCCATTTACTAAAACTTAATAGAGGAGCAAGAGTGGAGAAGACAGGAAACCAGCTTCCATTAGTATAAGCCCACAGTGATGGAGGGTCATAGGCAGGTCGCAGTGGAGGAGATGGTGCCAAGTGGTCTGACTGGTTGATAGATGGAGGGATGCAGGATAAATAGTGCCGAAGAATCAGAGAGAGTTGAGGCGCTCAACATGAATGTCTGAGAGTGGCTGAGTGTCATTTCCTGTGATAGGAAGGAAAGGAGCAGCTGGTATGTAGTGGTGGCAGAGAACATGGACTCAAGTTAAGACGTGACCTTGGAACTAGATGGGAAGTAAAACTTTTCCTCTGCCTTCCTAGGGTCTCTGGATGGGCCTGAGCATGAAACTGCCATAAGACACATTAACAGGAGAAAAGCAAACACACTACATATACATGAAAATTCTCAAAAGTAAATGAAGATCCAAAGAAATGTCAAAACCGAAATGCATTTATACCAGGTTGAATGAAGAAAAGCAATTGTGGAAAAATAACTGAACTATGTGAGGCATGCAGAGGAGGGGCTAGAAGGAGATAGGAGTTCTCTCATCTATGCCTGCTCTATAGAATTCTCTCGACACTGACTCCCCGTCTCTGGTGATAAGAATGTTTCTTTTCCCCTCGTAGTGGCAGGGCAACTGTCATGCAGCGGCTTTATCTCTTGCTTTCAGGAAGAAAAGGGGAGGTCAGAGCACTCTTCCTGCACCTGCTATTTTTCAAGTGCCTTTAGCTCGAAATAATCTTTATGTCAGTGTGGCATATTTGGGGGTGGCATATTCTTCCATGCTTCATTACTTTAAAATGTCTGTAAGGTAAGCGTCCAAGTGAGGATGCAATTTATGTGTCTGTAATTTAGAGAAGTGTAAAATAAGAGAGAAATTTGAGACTTATCATCATATTATCATAGTTATGTCAGGGGGCTGGCTGAAATCACCTGGAAGCAGTATCTGTAGTACGGGGACCAGAAGGGTGCTGTCCTGAATCCTGGGGCATCTCACCATTAGAGAGAATGAGAGGAGAAAGAGCCCAAGCTAAGTGGCTGTACATATGGCCAACGTACTCATTGTCTGAAAACTGAGACTTAGCAAAAGGAGGGATTTGTTGTTGTTGTTTAGTTGTTCAGTGTCCAACTCTTCGCGACCCCATGGCCTATCGCCCCCCGACTCCTCTGTCCATGGAATTTCCCAGGCAAGAATACTGGAGTGGGTTGCCATTTCTTTCTCTAGGCAATCTTCCTGACCCAGGGACCAAACCCACATCTCTCGAGACTCCTGCATTGGCAGATGGATTCTTTACCACTGAGCTACCTGGGAAGCCCAAGAGAAGGGATAGGGAGAGAATTTTTTATTTTCCTATTTACTTATTTTTATTGCTGAGAATATAGTAGGTGCCTTTATGTAATCTCTCAGTATTGCCCTTGGGTAATCTTAACGTTCCCCCTTTAAAAGGGAAGATTGAAACTTAAAATGGGTGTTGGGAGGCCGAGCTGATGTTCTTTTCTGTTGTTATTATTGTTCAGTTGCTAAGTCACATGTCCGACTTTTAGTGACCCCATGGACTGAAGCGTGCCAGGCTTGCCTGTCGTTCACTATCTCCTGGAATTTGATCAAATTCATGGCCATTGAATTGACGATGACATTCAGCCATCTCAACCTCTGTCATCCCCTTCTCCTCCTGCCTTCAGTCTTTCCCAGCATCAGTGTCTTTTACAAGGAGTCAGCTCTTCCCATCAGGTGGCCAAAGTATCTGAGTTTCTGCTTCAGCATCAGCCCTTCCAATGAATATTCAAGATTGATTTCCCCTCGTAGTGGCAGGGCAACTGTCATGCAGCGGCTTTATCTCCTGGCTATCCAAGGGATACTCAAGAGTCTTCTGCAGCACCACAGTATGAAAGCATCAATTATTTGGTGCTCAGTCTTCTTTATGGCCCAACTCTCATATCCATGTATGGCTACTGGAAAAAACGACACCTTTGATATACAGACCTTTGCCGGCAAAGTAATGTCTCTGCTTTTTAATGTGCTTAGTCTTTGTTGTAGCACATGGGATCTTCCACCTTCCTTGATACATGCAAACTCTAGTTGCAGCATATGGAATCTGTCCCCCTGACCAGGAACTAAACCCAGGCCCCCTGCATTGGGAGCACAAAGTCTCAGCCTCTGG
Source organism: Raphicerus campestris (assembly GCA_006410735.1). Lineage (NCBI taxonomy): Eukaryota > Metazoa > Chordata > Mammalia > Artiodactyla > Bovidae > Raphicerus > Raphicerus campestris. Next base: position 1,329 of record SJYW01032861.1, on the reverse strand, counting down.
ACACCAGGGAAGCCCTTCTTTCCTCTTTGGTGTGTCCAAATGCCTGTCTGTTGTTAGATACCCACTACTTTCCCAGGGTACCTTCAGAATACCATAGGCATACATGGACTCTTATTTTTATTTGAGAGCTAAGAACAGCCTATGGAGTCAGGCTGCCTATTCTGCTGGGTTCCCTGCCCCACCAGGAAAGCTGGGTGTCCATAGATTTAGCTCATTACAGTTTTCCTGGTGCCTATCAAGAATGGAATCAGAAGCCATATTTTTTCTTGTTAGCTTTCTCTTTACTGGGGTGTAANGCTTCTTCGTCTTCTTCCTCTTCTTCTTCCTTTTCTATTTTTCTTCTTCTTCTTCTTCTTCATCTTCTTCTTCTTCTTCTCACCTTCTTCTTCTTCTTCTACTTCTTCTTCTTCTTCTTCTCACCTTCTTCATCTTTTTTTCATCTTGTTCTCATCTCACCTTGTTCTTCTTCTTCTCAACTTCTTCTTCTTCTTCTCACCTTCTTGTTTTTCCTCTTCTACTAACCTCTTCTTCTTCTTCTAAACTTTTTCTTCTTCTTCTCATCTACTTCTTCCCACCTTCTTCTTTTTCTTCTAACTTTTTTCTTCTTCT
>SJYW01032860.1:0-10161 GCA_006410735.1 Raphicerus campestris | reverse complement strand
CAGCAGACTTCATGGTCAGAAGATGATGTAAAAACTCATAAGACCTTTGTATAATTTTATATGAAGCACCTGATTGTGATAAGGCTCAGGTCTACTGACCCCCGCGTGACTCTGTATTCATCCCTAAGTATAACAAAAGGTATAAAAACAAACCTGAAAAATAAAGAAATGGGATCAGTTTCTGTAAAGACTGATTCCCCCATGTCGTTTCTTTCTTGCTCCCCCTGCTTTTCTGGCTGAATTTCCATCTGAAATGTGGGTACTCACCAAGCCTGCTAACTCTGCCTGGGCTTCTAAGATCAGACCGGGGAGGCCACAGTGCCTCCTCTCCTTCGGGAGAATGGAAATACGCCTGTGGCCTACATAGGTGGTGATTAGTATTCCATGTAAACCAGTCATTCAGCCTCTTTTTCTCCACTAATTTTTCTACTACACCATCCATTTCTAATCTCCCTCTATATCTGTAATTAAATAAGATTTTTTTTCTAGGATGCCTACTCCGTCCCCACCTTCGAATCACCCTGGATCCACCAGGGCTGGACCCCGGCAGAAGAGGAGAGTGAAAAAGTTGGCTTAAAGCTCAACATTTAGAAAACCAAGATTGTGTCATTAGGTCCCATTACTTCANAATAAGATTTTTTTTCTAGGATGCCTACTCCGTCCCCACCTTCGAATCACCCTGGATCCACCAGGGCTGGACCCCGGCAGAAGAGGAGAGTGAAAAAGTTGGCTTAAAGCTCAACATTTAGAAAACCAAGATTGTGTCATTAGGTCCCATTACTTCATGGCAAATAGATAGGTAAACAGTGGAAACAGTGCCTGATTTTATTTGTTTATTTATTTTTTTTTGGGGGGGGGGGGTTCCAAAATCACTGCAGATGGTGATGGCAGCCATGAAATTAAAAGATGCATACTCCTTGGCAGGAAAGTTATGACCAATCTAGACAGCATATTAAAGAGCAGAGTCATTACTTTACCAACAAAGGTCCATCTAGTCAAAGTTATGGTTTTCCCAGTAGTCATGTATGGATGTGAGAGTTGGACTCTAAAGAAAACTGAGTGCCAAAGAATTGATGCTTTTGAAATGTGGTGTTACAGAAGACTCTTGAGAGTCCCTTGGATTGCAGGGAGATCCAACCAGTCCATTCTAAAGCAGATCAATCAGGCCTGAGTGTTCATTGGAAGGACTGATTGTGAAGCTGAAACTCCAGTATTTTGGCCACCTGATGCAAAGTGTTGACTCATTTTAAAAGACCTTGATGCTGGCAAAGATTGAGGGTGATTCTCCCTGAGGGTGGGAGAAGAAGGGAATGACAGACGATGAGATGGTTGGATGGCATCACTGACTTTATGGACATGAGTTGAGTAAACTCTGGGAGTTGGTGATGGACAGGGAGGCCTGGTATGCTGCAGTCTATGAGGTTTCAAAGAGTCCACAAAACTGAGCAACTGAACTGAAGTGAATTGGGTATTTTTAAGAAGTATTTTAATTTGTGGTCATGGATAGGGAACCCCCAATTACAGAAGGACAACTGTATTCAATCTTTGCTTTACTAATGATGTAAATGTTATTTAATTATTGAACCACAGTTTGAAATGGCTTCCCTGGTGGCTCAGTGGTAACGAATTCATTTGCCAAGCAGGAGACGCAGGTTCGATCCCTGAGTTAGGAAGATCCCCTGGAAAAAGAAGTGGAAACCTGTTCCAGTGTTCTTGCCTGAGAAATTCCATGGACAGAGGAGCCTGGTGGGCTACAGTTTATGGGGTTGCAGAAGGACTGTACATGACTCTGACTAAACAACAACAACAACAATACTTTGATTATTGTTAAATAGATTTGTGGACTCATACTTGGGTTCTGGTGCAGTTCAGGGCCCACCTCTTGAGCCCCTAGCTAAACAGAAACCCCTCTGGCTCAGTTCAGGGACGTTCTTTTCCTCTTTGGATTTGCACATCCAATAAGGAAATCAGTGCTGAGGCTGAAACAGCAGGGGCTTTATTCAATGGCCAGAGAATACAGAAGTGGGGTCTTAGTTCAAAAATCATCTTCTTGACAAGAGACAATCAAATTAAGATTTTAAAGACAAGGTTAGTGAGGTTATTATGCATTGGCTTTCTGGGAAAAGGATCAGTTCTTCCTGGGACTCTGTTGCCACTTCTTTCCTGCCCTTGTATGGTCCTTTGGCATCTGGTTTGCAAGATGATTGACTTATGACAGTGTAGATGGGCAGAGAACTTATTATTATAATGAGATAGCAATGAGCTGTAGGACAACTTTTGTCCCACTTTTGGGGCTGAACCAGTTTGCACCAGTTTTCTTGTGATTAGACAGTTGTTCCTTCAATGATAACACAGCTAGAGGATATGGTTAGTTTGGGAAGGGGCAAGAGTATGATTCTGGGCAATAGCCTTGGTAACATGGACTACATTTACTTTATCTTAAAACATTTATTTTTCCTGAAATTATTAATCTCCTTCTTGTTCTCCATCCTTGTACTGACTTTAAAGGGTCTTATGCTCCTTTTTTCTCACAATGCTCCAATGTATCAGCAAAACATCTATTAATAATTTCTCCAAATGTCCTAAAACATCATATAACCCATAAATTTCCATTTCTTTATATCTTAGAGAGCATCCTCCCAGGGATGTCAGTTTCCCATTTTCTAACTGGGACTGGTTGTTTCTGAATAGTCAAATCTGTGGATTCTCCAGTAGTCATGTAAAGATGTGAGAATTGGACCATAAAGAAGGCTGAGTGCTGAAGAATTGATGTTTTCAAAGTGTTGTGCTGGAGAAGACTCCTGAGAGTTCCTTAGACTGCAAGGGGAATCAAATCAGTCAGTCCTAAAAGAAACCAACCCTGAATATTCATTGGAAGGACTCATGCTGAAGCTGAATCGAATCTCCAAAACTTTGGCCACCTGATGTGAAGAACTGATTCATTGGAAAAGACCCTGATTTGGGGAAAGACTGAAGGCAAGAGGATGCTGAAATTCCAATACTTTGGCCACCTGGTGCAAAGAACTGACTCACTGGAAAAGACCCTGATGCTGGGGAAGATTGAAGGTAGGAGGAGAAGGGGACAACAGAGGATGAGATATTTGGATGGCATCACCAACTCAATGGACACGAGTTTGAGCAATCTCTGGGAAGTAGTGGAGGACAGGGAAGCTTGGTGTGCTACGATCCATGGGGTCACAAAGAGACGGACATGACTTAGTGACTGAACAACAACTCAGTCAGACACTGAATTACCTTGTAAGATTCTGCCGCTAGATTGTAGACTCTCTGAAGGAAGGACATTTTATAATTTTGTAATATGCTTGGCCGGATGTAGAGAATTTTAAGCATTACTTTACTAGCATGTGAGATGAGAGCAATTGTGCAGTAGTCTGAGCATTCTTTGGCATTGCCTTTTTTCAGGATTTGAATGAAAACTGACCTTTTCCAGTCCTGTGGCCACTGCTGAGTTTTCCAAATTTGCTGCCATATTAAGTGCAGCAGTGTAACAGCACCATCTTTCAGGAACTGAAATAGCTCAACTGGAATTCCATCACCTCCAGTAGCTTTGTTTGTAGTGATGCTTTCTAAGGCCCACTTGACTTCACGTTCCAGGATGTCTGGCTCTGGGTGGTGATCATACCATCATGATTATCTTCATCGTGAAGATATTTTTAGTACAGTTCTGTGTATTCTTGTCACCTCTTCTTAATATCTTCTGCTTCTGCTACTTCCATACCATGTCTGTTCTTTATTGAGCCCATCTTTGCATGAAATGTTCCCTTGGTATCTCTAATTTTCTTAAAGAGATCTCTAGTCTTTCCCATTCTGTTCATTTCCTCTATTACTTTGCATTGATCGCTGAGAAAGGCTTTCTTATCTCTTCTTGCTATTTTTTGGAACTCAGCATTCAGATGCTTATATCTTTCCTTTTCTCCTTTGCCTTTCACTTCTCTTCATTTCACAGCTATTTGTAAGCTCTCCACAGACAGTCATTTTGCTTTTTTGCATTTATTTTCCATGGGAAATGTTCTTGATCCCTTTCTCCTGTACAATGTCATGAACATCCGTCCATAGTTCATCAGGCACTCTATCTATCAGACCTAGTCCCTTAAATCTATTTCTTACTTCCACTGTATAATCATAAGGAATTTGATTTAGGACATACCTGAATGGCAAGTAGTTTTCCCTACTTTCTTCAATTTAAGCTGAGTTTGGCAATAAGGAGCTCATGGGCAGAGCCACAGTCAGCTCCTGGTCTTGTTTTTGCTGAATGTATAGAGCTTCTCCATCTTTGTCTGCAAAGAATATAATCAATCTGATTTCAATGTTGACCATTTGGTGAGGTCCATGGGTAGAGTCTTCTCTGGTGTTGTTGGAAGAGAGTGCTTGCTATGACCTGTGTGTTCTCTTAGCAAAATTCTATTAGCCTTTCCCTGCTTCATTCCATATTCCAAGGTCAAATTTGCCTGTCACTTCAGGTGTTTTTGACTTTCTACTTTTGCATTCCAGTCCCCGATAATGAAAAGAACTCTTTTTTGGGTGTTAGTTCTAAAAGGTCTTATAGGGCTTTGTAGAACCATTCAACTTCACCTTCTTCAGAGTTACTGGTTGGGGCATAGACTTGGATTACTGTAATATTGAATATTTTGCCTTGGAAATGAACAGAGATCATTCTGTCATTTTAGAAAAGGCAGATAAACCAGAGATTAAATTGCCAACATCCAATGGATCATTGAAAGAGCAAGAGAGTTCCAGAAAAAAACATCTATTTCTGCTTTATTGGCTAAAGCCTTTGACTGTGTGGACCACAATAAACTGTGGAAAATTCTGAAAGAGATGGGAATACCAGAACGCTTGACTTGCCTCTTAAGAAACCTATATGCAGGTCAGGAAGCAACAGTTAGAACTGGACATGAAACAACTGACTGGTTCCAAATAGGAAAAGGAGTATGTCAAGACTTTATATTGTCACCCTGCTTATTTAACTTATATGCAGAGTACATCATGAGAATAACTGGGCTGGAAGAAGCACAAACTGGAATCAAGGTTGCAGAGAGAAATATCAAGAATCTCAGATATGTAGATGACACCACCCTTATGGCAGAAAGTGAAGAGGAACTAAACAGCCTCTTGATGAAAGTGAGAGTGGAGAGTGAAAAAGTTGGCTTAAAGCTCAATATTCAGAAAACTAAGATCATGGCATCTGGTCCCATCACTTCATGGGAAATAGATGGGGAAACAGCGGAAACCATGTCAGACTATTTTTTAGGCACCAAAATCACTGCAGATGGTGACTGCAGCCATGAAATTAAAAGATGCTTACTCCTTGGAAGGAAAGTTATGGTGAAACTAGATAGCATATTCAAAAGCAGAGACATTACTTTACTAACAAAGGTCCATCTAGTCAAGGCTATGTTTTTTCCAGTGGTCATGTATGTATGTGAGAGTTGGACTGTGAAGAAGGCTGAGCACCGAAGAATTGATGCTTTTGAACTGTAGTGTTGGAGAAGACTCTTGAGAGTTCCTTGTACTGCAAGCAGATCCAATCAGTCTATTCTAAAGTAGATCAGCCCTGGGTGTTCTTTGGAAGGAATGATGCTAAAGATGGAACTTTGGCCACCTCATGCGAAGAGTTGACTCATTGGAAAAGACTCTGATGCTGTGAGAGATTGGGAGCTGGAGGAAAAGGGGATTGCAAAGGATGAGATGGCTGGATGGTATCACCAACTCGATGGACGTGAACCTGGGTGAACTCCGGGAGTTGGTGATAGACAGGGAGGCCTGGCATGCTGCAATTCATGGGGTCGCAAAAAGTTGGACACGACTGAGCAACTGGACTGCACCAAATATGCTTGGCATAATATTAGAATCTTCGAGAAACTTTATCTGGGAGTAAAATAGGAAGGAAAGAAAAAACTACAGTAAACTCTTCCAACACAGGATGGAATTCTTTATGTTCCCTAATATTAGAATGACATCTAGGTAATCTTACTAGAAAAATCTTAAAATAGTTTATTCCTCCTTGTGGGCAACTCTAAACAGTCACAAAATTATCCTGAAATCTATTGCATAGATTCATTTAGGATGAGTCTCCTTAATTCTTGATCTATATAATTAAAATTAAGGAGGCGGTCCTATGATGGTGGAGGAATAGGATGAGGAGACCACTTTCTCCCCCACAAATTCATCAAAAGAACATTTGCACGCTGACTAAATTCCACAAGACAACTTCTGAATGTTGGCAGAGGACATCAGGTACCCAGAAAAGCAGCCCATTGTCTTCGAAAGTAGGTAGGAAAAAATATAAAAGATAGAAAGAGAGACAAAAGAGGGAGGGACAGAGCTCCATCCTGGGAAGGGAGTCTTAAAAAAGAGAGAAGTTTCCAAACACCAGGAAACACTTTCACTGCCAAGTCTGTGGTGAGCCTTGGAACCACAGAGGGCAACATAACTGGGAGGAAAAATAAATAATTAAACCCCACAGGTTGCATGCCCAGTGGTGGCTCCCAGTGGAGAAGAAGCACAAACGCCTGCATCAGCCACTAGCAAGCCAGGACTGGACAGGAAGGCGCGGGCTGCCTTGCTTAGAGTAAGGACCAGGCCTGAATGCCCCAAGGGCAATCTGAGGGAATTAACTTGGAATAGCAAACCACACTCTGAGATAGCTACCCCACAAAAAGCCCTAAGCTAAGACACCATCAGGCCCGTTCACAGAACAAATGACTGAGCAGAGCTAGCCAGCTGCAGACCAGCCCATCCCCCACACTCCAGTGACAGGCAGGCAAGGGCAGCCAGAGCCAGAAGGGGGCATTCGTGGCCCCAGAGAAGCATCATCTACCAACCTGCAAGCAGGCTCCATTGCTAACCAAGACTTCTTGGGATTCTGGGCAGTCAACATCCACCAGAGAAGGTGCACCAGTTGTACACCCAGAAAACCAAGCGGCAGGGACAGGGGAGGTGATAAGTCACAGTGACTGCGCTTGCCAAACACCTGGTCACCTGAGCTGTTCGGACCTGGGAGGGCACCAAACGCAGGCCCAAGTGAGTCTGAGCCTCTGAGGACTACCCGAGTACCTGAACCTGAGCAGCTTAGACCTGAGAAGAGCATACGACCCAGGGCCGGCTTCAGACAGTTCCCAGCATAGAAATCTAGAGCCTAAGCAGGGTAGACAAGGAAAGCACACATGCCGTGAGCGGGGGCAAACCCAGTGTGGCCGAGACACTGCAAGCACAGTTCAGTTCAGTTCAGTCACTCAGTCCTGTCCTACTCTTTGCAACCCCATGAATCAGAGCACGCCAGGCCTCCTTGTCCATCACCAACTCCCGGAGTTCACACACACTCATGTCCATTGAGTCACTTAGATGCCATCCAGCCATCTCATCCTCTGTCATCCCCTTCTCCTCCTGCCCCCAATCCCTCTCAGCATCAGAGTCGTTTCCAATGAGTCAACTTTTCACATGAGGTGGACAAAGTACTGGAGTTTCAGCTTTAGCATCATTCATTCCAAAGAAATCCCAGGGCTGACCTCTTTCAGAATGGAATGGTTAGAACTCCGTGCACTCCAAGGGAATTTCAAGTCTTCTCCAACACCACAGTTCAAAAGCATTAATTCTTCAGTGCTCAGCCTTTTTGCAGTCCAACTCTCACATCCATACATGACCACTGGAAAAACCATAGCCTTGACTAGACGGACCATAGTCGGCAAAGTAATGTCTCTGCTTTTGAATATGCTATCTGGGTTGGTCATAACTTTTCTTCCAAGGAGTAAGCGTCTTCTAATTTCATGGCTACAGTCACCATCTGCAGTGATTTTGGAGCCCCCCAAAATAAGGTCTGACACTGTTTCCACTGTTTGCCCATCTATTTCCCATGAAGTGATGGGACCAGATGCCATGATCTTCATTTTCTGAATGTTGAGCTTTAAGCCAACTTTTTCACTCTCCACTTTAGCTTTCAAGAGGCTTTTTAGTTCCTGTTCACTTTCTGCCATAAGGGCAGTGTCATCTGCATATCTGAGGTTATTGATATTTCTCTTGGCAATCTTTATTCCAGCTTGTGTTTCTTCCAGCCCAGCTATTCTCATGATGTACTCTGCATATAAGGTAAATAAGTAGGGTGACAATATACAGCTTTGACGTACTCGTTTTCTTATTTGGAGCCAGANCCAGCTTGTGTTTCTTCCAGCCCAGCTATTCTCATGATGTACTCTGCATATAAGGTAAATAAGTAGGGTGACAATATACAGCTTTGACGTACTCGTTTTCTTATTTGGAACCAGACTATTTTTCCATGTCCAGTTCTAACTGTTGCTTCCTGACCTGCATACAGGTTTCTCAAGAGGCAGGTCAGGTGGTCTGGTACTCCCATCTCTTTCAGAATTTTCAACAGTTTATTGTGATCCACACAGTCAAAAGCTTTGGCATAGTCAGTAAAGCAGAAATAGATGTTTTTCTGGAACTCTCTTGCTTTTTCCATGATCCAGAAGATGTTGGCAATTTGATCTCTGGTTCCTCTGCCTTTTCTAAAACCAGCTTGAACATCATGGAGTTCATGTTTCACGTATTTCTGAAGCCTGGCTTGGAGAATTTTGACCATTACTTTACTATTATGTGAGATGGGTGCAATTGTGCATAGTTTGAACCTTTTTTGGCATTGCCATTCTTAGGTATTGGATTGAAACTGGCCTTTTCCCGTCCTGTGGCCACTGCTGAGTTTTTCCAAATTTGCTGGCATATTGAGTGTAGCACTTTCACAGCATTATCTTTCAGGATTTAAAATAGCTCACCTGGAATTCCATCACCTCCACTAGCTTTGCTCGTAGTGATGCTTCCTAAGGCCCGCTTGACTTCACATTCCAGGATATCTGACTCTAGATGAGTGATCACACCATCATGATTATCTGGGTCGTGAAGCTCTTTTTTTGTATAGTTTTTCTGTGTATTCTTACCATCTCATCTTAATATCTTCTGCTTCTGTTAGGTCCAGTCCATTTCTGTCCATTATCGAGCCCATCTTTGCATGAAATGTTCCCTTGGTATCTCTAATTTTCTTGAAGAGATCTCTAGTCTTTCCCATTCTGTTCTTTTCTTCTATTTCTTTTCATTGATCGCTGAAGAAGGCTTTCTTATCTCTTCTTGCTATTCCTTGGACCTCTGTATTCAGATGCCTATGTCTTTCCTTTTCTTCTTTGCTTTTTGCTTCTCTTCTCTTCACAGCTATTTGTAAGGCCTCCCCAGACAGCCATTTTGCTTTTTTGCATTTATTTTCCACAGGAATGGTCTTGATCCCTGTCTCCTGTACAATGTCACAAACCTCATTCCATAGTTCATCAGGCACTCTATCTATCAGATCTAGGCCCTTAAATCTTCCTCACTTTTGAATGGTCTAGTGGTTTCCCTACTTTCTTCAATTTAAGTCTCAATTTGGTAATAAGGAGTTCATGATCTGAGTCACAGTCAGCTCTTGTTTTGTTTTTGTTGCCTGTACAGAGCTTGTCCAATTTTAGCTGCAAACAATGTAATCAATCTGATTTCAGTTTTGACCATCTGCTGATGTGTAGAGTCTTCTCCTGTGTCCATTTTTATTTGTTTGCAGTGACCCTCCCTCCCCACAGCAGACTGAACGAGTGAGCCTAAGAAAGTGTCCATCATCACCCCCTTTTATCAGGGCAGAAATTAGGCACTGAATAGACCAGCAAACAGATGAAGCTAAAACAGAGGGAACTCCTTGCAAGTGACAGCTGTAATAGATTAAAAGCCTGTAGCTAGTACTAATTGCATGTGAAGGGGCCTATAGATTTTGAGAAATACAAGCCAGATCAAGGAACTATCTAAAAATGAACTGACCACACACTGCCTACAACACCACCAGAGAAAATCCTAGATATATTTTTACTATTCATACTATCATTCTTTTATGTTTTTAATTTAAGTCCTCTATCACTCCTTTAATTTTCAGTTTTTATAATCTAGTATTACTTTGCAAAAAAAGGGAGAGAGAAACCTTATTTTTTAAAGCAAACTTTATATATATATATATTGACTTTTTTCCCTTCAATATTTATTTTTGAAAATCCAACTTCTACTCTAGATGTTTAATCTTTGCTTTTTGGTATTTGGTGTCAATTTTGTACCTTCAAGAACCCAATCTTCAGTACG
>SJYW01032852.1:738631-762403 GCA_006410735.1 Raphicerus campestris | reverse complement strand
GAGACTAAGCCTGCAGTTGCTATGTCTAATCTCAATATCTGGTGTCTATAATCGAAGTCCACCATGTTGCCATTTGGACAAAATATAGTTTTTTAATGACATGATTGTCATGCTGAACCTAACAGATATATATAGAGTTCTCCATCCATAAAAGAATACACTTTCTTCTTCTAGCACATGAAGATCCTTCTTAAAATCTACCATGTTCTAAGCTACAAAAGGTGCCTCTGCTGCTGCTTAGTCACTCAGGCGTGTCCGACTCTTTGCGACCCCATGGGCTTCCAGTCTCCTCTGCCCATGGGGATTCTCCAGGCAAGAATACTGGGGTGGGTTGTCACACCCTCTTCAAGGGGATCTTCCCAACCTAGGGATCTAACTCAGATCTCCCACATTGCAGGCAGATTCTTTACCATCTGAGCCATCAGGGAAGCCCACAAAAGTTGCCTCAGTAACTTAAAAAAAANAAGAATACTGGGGTGGGTTGTCACACCCTCTTCAAGGGGATCTTCCCAACCTAGGGATCTAACTCAGATCTCCCACATTGCAGGCAGATTCTTTACCATCTGAGCCATCAGGGAAGCCCACAAAAGTTGCCTCAGTAACTTAAAAAAAAAATCATCTTTATGCAGATCGTGATCTCTGACCTTAATAAAATGCAATCAATAGCAGTCAGATACTAAAAAATGAGACATATTTCCAGACTTAAAAGCGCAAGTCATAGGAAAAATTATAAAATAATTAGATATTAATGGAAATACTGCATTTCACAGTTTGTAAAGTACTTAAAGAGAGACTTACATTTACCAGGAAATAAGAAACTCTGGTGGGCTTCCCTGGTGGCTCAGTGGTAAAAAATCTGCCTGTCAGTGCAGGAGACATGGGTTAAATCCTTGCGTTGGGAACATCCCCTGGAGAAGGAAATGGCAACTCACTCCAGTATTTTTGCCTGGAGAACTGCAAGGACAGAGGAGCCTGGCAGGCTACTGTCCATGGGGTTGCGAAAGAGATGGACACGACTTAGCGACTAAACAAAACAGCAGTAGTCCAGTATGCACTGAAATCTTTCTTGGCGCTTCTGTGGTAGCTCGGTGGTAAAGAATCCTCCTATCAGTGTAGGAAATGTGGGTTTGATCCCTGGGTTGGGAAGATTCCCTAGTGAATGAAATGGCAACCAAACTCCAGTATTCTTGGCTGGGAAATCCCATGGACAGAGGAGCCTGGCAGGCTACAGTCTATGGGGTTGCAGAAGAGTCAGATGTGACTTAGCAACTAAAGTCACATCTAAACAAGAAACTGGTAGTTGTTATCAGCTGAATTATGTCTCCTTCTCCACCTGCTCAAACAAACAAACAAACAAACAGACATATTGAAGTCCTAACCTCCACTACTTCAAAATGTGATAGTATTTGGAAACAGTCTTTTCAGTGGTAACTAAGTTAAAATGAGGTCGGTAGGATGGGCCTTAATCTAATATCGTTTGGTGTCTTTATAAGAAGGGGAAATTTGGACGTTGGCAGAGACAGAGGGAAGATGACTTGAAGACACGGGGAGAAGTTGTCCATCTCAAGCCAAAGAGAGAGGCCTGGAACGGATCCTTCATTCATGACTCTTGGGAGGAATGAGCTCTGTTGATACCTTAATCTTGAACTTCTAGCTTCCAGAACTGTGAGAGAAGGTAAATTTCTGCTGTTTGACAGCTGCTCAGTCTGTGATACTTTACTACAGCAGCCCTAGCAAACTAATATAGTAACTAATGAGCAAGGTAAAATTCAGAAACTGGGAAAAAAAACCACAGAGTAACCAAGAAGGAAGGAAATAATAAGGCCAGAAATATGTTAGAGTAGATATTATCAGAATCCAAAATTGATTCTTTAAAAGTTAATATATTTAAAAATTGTTGGATACATGGTTTGTTCAATTTCAGAAAAAGCATGAGTAATATATATTTATTAGAAAGCCAGAAAAATAGTAAAAGAGAATGTCTTTAATTTGATGAAGGATATGTGCCAGAAACCTAAAGCAAACCTTTAGTGGAAAAACTTTACATGCATTCCATTTAAGATCAGGAACAAGACAAAGATGGTTATCACTATTTTTTATGTTACTGGAGCTCCTGGCCAGTGCATTAAGAAACTAGAGATGAGTTAATGGGATTGAAAGAAAAGAGATAAACCTGTAAGTATTTATAGTTCACCTGTATAAAAAACTATAGGAGAAATAGATGAACTCTATAAAAAATTGTTTTCCAGAAATCAGTAGAATTCCTTTATACTCAAAATACTTAGCTAGAGGAAATAATATAAGATATCATTCATATAACAAAAAAATAAGTAGGATTTATCCTGACAAGTAATATGTAAGATCTACATGGAGAAAATTCTTGAAACTCTTATTATAATATGTGACTTAAAAGACCTGAAAAACAGATATATCATGCCTAAATATGGAACAAAAATATTTCTGAAGATATAAGTTCTCCCTAAATTTGTCTATAAATTTTGTGAAATGCCAATCAAAATCTAGTAAAGTATTTTGAGAAATTTGACAAATGAAATAATTTGCACAGAACTTCTGACTCTAACGTACTTGTTTATATCACACCAATTCTTCTGCTGAAAACAGCAAAAAACTTTGATTAAAATATAAATTCATCTATTTGAAGATGTTAGAGCTATAAAATCATTAAATACTCAAGGTACTAAGAGTCACAGAAATAGGTTTTCTGAGAGGTGAACCCCCAACCTTCAGCTTTACTTTTCTCTTGTAAGCAGTTTTCTGGAGATAGAGAAGTTAAAGATCACGTTCAGAAATCTTACAGGTAAGGGAAATAGAAATTGGAGTTCAGTTCTCAATAAAGAGGGAGGGCTCTCTTAAAGAGGGAGGGCTCAGGTGTTTAACTGGAACATCTGAAAGGGTACATCATTTGGTATAAAAACAAATGGAAATAGGCAAGCCCTCATAAAACTGAAACTCTGATCAAGTTCTGATCAAGTCAGTCTCAGATTGGACTAAAGTAATCTGGACCCTAGTGCAGAAATGAAACATACAGTGACTCACATTAAAACTTGATAGGTTTCACAGCAAATGAAGAGAGGATTAGTGAACTGGAAGATAGGTCAAAAGGAAATACTGAGGCTGAAACATGAAAAAGAAAACAAATGGAACAAAAGTTTAAAAATGAGTTAGGGTTCATATTAAACACAGTAAAAAATTAACATTCTGCGTTTATAGTTCCAGAAAAAGATGAAAGAGAGTAAATGGGATGAAACAATACTTGAAGAGATAATGGCTGAGAATTTTGGAGCCAACGAAATACATAAATCTGTACATAGATTCAAGAATTCCATTGACTCCATGACAGGATAAATATTGATACATTTAGGCATATAATATATCCAGCCACATAATACTAAAACTTCTGAAAACCAAAGAAGAAGATAAAATTTTAATAATAGTTTGAGGAAAGGGACATGGGAGGCAGTTCTTTGCCACTGGCATCACCAGGGAAGTCATCTAGCCACATATGAAAAAAGCAGTGCCACGTTAGCAGATGAATGTATAAGGAAAATGTACATACACTCATTAAGCTCTTTTAGTTACAACATTCTGACACCAAATGTGTGGGTTTTCTTTTTCTCACACCAACCAGTTCTCCAACTCTTTGGATACCATCTAGGCACCCAGCAGTTCAATTCAATNGACTTAAAAGCGCAAGTCATAGGAAAAATTATAAAATAATTAGATATTAATGGAAATACTGCATTTCACAGTTTGTAAAGTACTTAAAGAGAGACTTACATTTACCAGGAAATAAGAAACTCTGGTGGGCTTCCCTGGTGGCTCAGTGGTAAAAAATCTGCCTGTCAGTGCAGGAGACATGGGTTAAATCCTTGCGTTGGGAACATCCCCTGGAGAAGGAAATGGCAACTCACTCCAGTATTTTTGCCTGGAGAACTGCAAGGACAGAGGAGCCTGGCAGGCTACTGTCCATGGGGTTGCGAAAGAGATGGACACGACTTAGCGACTAAACAAAACAGCAGTAGTCCAGTATGCACTGAAATCTTTCTTGGCGCTTCTGTGGTAGCTCGGTGGTAAAGAATCCTCCTATCAGTGTAGGAAATGTGGGTTTGATCCCTGGGTTGGGAAGATTCCCTAGTGAATGAAATGGCAACCAAACTCCAGTATTCTTGGCTGGGAAATCCCATGGACAGAGGAGCCTGGCAGGCTACAGTCTATGGGGTTGCAGAAGAGTCAGATGTGACTTAGCAACTAAAGTCACATCTAAACAAGAAACTGGTAGTTGTTATCAGCTGAATTATGTCTCCTTCTCCACCTGCTCAAACAAACAAACAAACAAACAGACATATTGAAGTCCTAACCTCCACTACTTCAAAATGTGATAGTATTTGGAAACAGTCTTTTCAGTGGTAACTAAGTTAAAATGAGGTCGGTAGGATGGGCCTTAATCTAATATCGTTTGGTGTCTTTATAAGAAGGGGAAATTTGGACGTTGGCAGAGACAGAGGGAAGATGACTTGAAGACACGGGGAGAAGTTGTCCATCTCAAGCCAAAGAGAGAGGCCTGGAACGGATCCTTCATTCATGACTCTTGGGAGGAATGAGCTCTGTTGATACCTTAATCTTGAACTTCTAGCTTCCAGAACTGTGAGAGAAGGTAAATTTCTGCTGTTTGACAGCTGCTCAGTCTGTGATACTTTACTACAGCAGCCCTAGCAAACTAATATAGTAACTAATGAGCAAGGTAAAATTCAGAAACTGGGAAAAAAAACCACAGAGTAACCAAGAAGGAAGGAAATAATAAGGCCAGAAATATGTTAGAGTAGATATTATCAGAATCCAAAATTGATTCTTTAAAAGTTAATATATTTAAAAATTGTTGGATACATGGTTTGTTCAATTTCAGAAAAAGCATGAGTAATATATATTTATTAGAAAGCCAGAAAAATAGTAAAAGAGAATGTCTTTAATTTGATGAAGGATATGTGCCAGAAACCTAAAGCAAACCTTTAGTGGAAAAACTACATGCATTCCACTTAAGATCAGGAACAAGACAAAGATGGTTATCACTATTTTTTATGTTACTGGAGCTCCTGGCCAGTGCATTAAGAAACTAGAGATGAGTTAATGGGATTGAAAGAAAAGAGATAAACCTGTAAGTATTTATAGTTCACCTGTATAAAAAACTATAGGAGAAATAGATGAACTCTATAAAAAATTGTTTTCCAGAAATCAGTAGAATTCCTTTATACTCAAAATACTTAGCTAGAGGAAATAATATAAGATATCATTCATATAACAAAAAAATAAGTAGGATTTATCCTGACAAGTAATATGTAAGATCTACATGGAGAAAATTCTTGAAACTCTTATTATAATATGTGACTTAAAAGACCTGAAAAACAGATATATCATGCCTAAATATGGAACAAAAATATTTCTGAAGATATAAGTTCTCCCTAAATTTGTCTATAAATTTTGTGAAATGCCAATCAAAATCTAGTAAAGTATTTTGAGAAATTTGACAAATGAAATAATTTGCACAGAACTTCTGACTCTAACGTACTTGTTTATATCACACCAATTCTTCTGCTGAAAACAGCAAAAAACTTTGATTAAAATATAAATTCATCTATTTGAAGATGTTAGAGCTATAAAATCATTAAATACTCAAGGTACTAAGAGTCACAGAAATAGGTTTTCTGAGAGGTGAACCCCCAACCTTCAGCTTTACTTTTCTCTTGTAAGCAGTTTTCTGGAGATAGAGAAGTTAAAGATCACGTTCAGAAATCTTACAGGTAAGGGAAATAGAAATTGGAGTTCAGTTCTCAATAAAGAGGGAGGGCTCTCTTAAAGAGGGAGGGCTCAGGTGTTTAACTGGAACATCTGAAAGGGTACATCATTTGGTATAAAAACAAATGGAAATAGGCAAGCCCTCATAAAACTGAAACTCTGATCAAGTTCTGATCAAGTCAGTCTCAGATTGGACTAAAGTAATCTGGACCCTAGTGCAGAAATGAAACATACAGTGACTCACATTAAAACTTGATAGGTTTCACAGCAAATGAAGAGAGGATTAGTGAACTGGAAGATAGGTCAAAAGGAAATACTGAGGCTGAAACATGAAAAAGAAAACAAATGGAACAAAAGTTTAAAAATGAGTTAGGGTTCATATTAAACACAGTAAAAAATTAACATTCTGCGTTTATAGTTCCAGAAAAAGATGAAAGAGAGTAAATGGGATGAAACAATACTTGAAGAGATAATGGCTGAGAATTTTGGAGCCAACGAAATACATAAATCTGTACATAGATTCAAGAATTCCATTGACTCCATGACAGGATAAATATTGATACATTTAGGCATATAATATATCCAGCCACATAATACTAAAACTTCTGAAAACCAAAGAAGAAGATAAAATTTTAATAATAGTTTGAGGAAAGGGACATGGGAGGCAGTTCTTTGCCACTGGCATCACCAGGGAAGTCATCTAGCCACATATGAAAAAAGCAGTGCCACGTTAGCAGATGAATGTATAAGGAAAATGTACATACACTCATTAAGCTCTTTTAGTTACAACATTCTGACACCAAATGTGTGGGTTTTCTTTTTCTCACACCAACCAGTTCTCCAACTCTTTGGATACCATCTAGGCACCCAGCAGTTCAATTCAATTCTGATATTATCTCCCTGGAGTTATCAAGAGATCCCACGAGACTGCCCCGACTACAACTGCCATTTGCAAGTCCCAGGCTACTCATACTTTTGATCAACCAGCTATAAATGAAGGGTTCCTATAGCTCCTTCTTCAAATTCAGTAATTTTCCTGTAGACTCACAGAACTCAGGAAATATCCTCAATATGTATTTTTATTAATATATAAGTTTCAGGTGTACAACATTATAGTTTGACATCTACATATGCTACAAAGTGATGACCTCCCAAAAATCTAGTTACTATCTGTCACCATATAGTTGACCCTCTTCACCACTTTTGTCTACTTTCCAACCCCTTTCCTTTTTGGTAACCACTGATATGTTCTCTTTATTGGTAAGTTCATTTCTCCTTAGTTTTGTTTGTATTTTTAGATTCCATGTATGAATGAAATCATACAGTATTTGTCTTTTTCCTTCTGACTTTTTTCACTTAGCATAGTACCTTCTAGAGTCATCTGTCTTGTTGCAAGTGGCAAGATTTCATTCTTTTTATGGCTGAGTACTGTTCCATTGTGTATGTGTGTATATCTTTATCCATTCATCCATTGATTGACACTTAGGTTGTTTCTGTAACTTGGATATTGTCGGTAGTGTTTGTTGCAGTGAATATAGGGGTGCATAGATCTTTTTTATTTAGTGTTCTTATATTTGGCTAAATACCCAGAAGTGGAATAGCTGGATCATGTGGTAGTTCTATTTTTAACCTGAGAAGTCTTCATACTGTTTTCCATAGTGACTGAACCAATTTACAACCCCACCAACAGTGTGTGTGTTCTTCTCCACATTCTCTCCAGCACTTGCTATTTGTTGTCTGTTTTATGATAGCCATTCTAATAGGTATGAGGTATTATCTCATTGTGGTTTTGACTTGCATTTCTATAATAATTAGTGATATTGAACATCTTTTCGTGTGTCTGTTGGCCATCTGTATGTCTTTGGAAAAATGTCTATTCAGCTCCTCTGCTTATTTTTAAATGGGTTGTTTGGGTTTTTTGTTGTTGAGTTTTATGAGTTCTTTATATAATTTCAGTATTAACTCCTTATGGGGGAGCCTGGTGGGCTCCTGTCTATGGGGTCGCACAGAGTCGGACACGACTGAAGTGACTTAGCAGCAGCAGCAGCAGTAGCAGCAGCATTATATATATATGATATGCAAATATATTCTCCTATTCAGTAGGTTGACTTTTCACTTTAGAGATGGTTCCCTTTGCCGTGCAGAAACTTTTTAGTTTGATGTGCTCCTATTTGGTTATTTTTGCTTTTGTTTCCTTTACCCTTGGAGTCAGATCCCCTAAAATATTGCTAAGGCTGATTTCACTGAGGTTATTGCCTATGTTTTTTTCTAGGGACTTTATGGTTTCAAGTCTTAACATTTAATTCTTTAATCTATTTTGAGTTACTTTTTGTGTATGATGTAAGGTAATGGTGGTCTAATTTTATTCTTTTGCACATGGCTATCCAGTTTTCCCANTTGTTGCAGTGAATATAGGGGTGCATAGATCTTTTTTATTTAGTGTTCTTATATTTGGCTAAATACCCAGAAGTGGAATAGCTGGATCATGTGGTAGTTCTATTTTTAACCTGAGAAGTCTTCATACTGTTTTCCATAGTGACTGAACCAATTTACAACCCCACCAACAGTGTGTGTGTTCTTCTTCTCCACATTCTCTCCAGCACTTGCTATTTGTTGTCTGTTTTATGATAGCCATTCTAATAGGTATGAGGTATTATCTCATTGTGGTTTTGACTTGCATTTCTATAATAATTAGTAATATTGAACATCTTTTCGTGTGTCTGTTGGCCATCTGTATGTCTTTGGAAAAATGTCTATTCAGCTCCTCTGCTTATTTTTAAATGGGTTGTTTGGGTTTTTTGTTGTTGAGTTTTATGAGTTCTTTATATAATTTCAGTATTAACTCCTTATGGGGGAGCCTGGTGGGCTCCTGTCTATGGGGTCGCACAGAGTCGGACACGACTGAAGTGACTTAGCAGCAGCAGCAGTAGCAGCAGCATTATATATATATGATATGCAAATATATTCTCCTATTCAGTAGGTTGACTTTTCACTTTAGAGATGGTTCCCTTTGCCGTGCAGAAACTTTTTAGTTTGATGTGCTCCTATTTGGTTATTTTTGTTTTTGTTTCCTTTACCCTTGGAGTCAGATCCCCTAAAATATTGCTAAGGCTGATTTCACTGAGGTTATTGCTTATGTTTTTTTCTAGGGACTTTATGGTTTCAAGTCTTAACATTTAATTCTTTAATCTATTTTGAGTTACTTTTTGTGTATGATGTAAGGTAATGGTGGTCTAATTTTATTCTTTTGCACATGGCTATCCAGTTTTCCCAATACTATTTACTGAAGAGATGGTCCTTTCTCCACTGTAAGTTCTTTGCACCTTTATTGTGAATTTATTGCCTATATATGTGTGGGTTTATTTCTGGGATCTCAGTTCTTTTCCATTGATTGCTATGTCTGTTTTTGTGCCAACACCATACAACTAATGACTATAGCTTTGTCGTACAGTTTGAAATCAGGAACCTAATACCTCCAGCTTTGTTCTTTTCAAGTTTGTCTTGGGTGTTCCAGATCTTTTGTTGTTCCATGCAAATCTTAGAATTATTTGTTCTAGTCCTGTGAACTAGAATGCCATTGGACTTTGGATAGGGATTGATTGAATTTGTAGATTGCTTTGGATATTTTAACAATACTAATACTTAGAATCCATGAGCACTGAAGAGCTTTCTATTTATTAGGGTCTTCTTCAGTTTTTTTTCATCAGTGTCTTATAGTTTTTAATGTAAGATCTTTTACCTACTTCAATAAATTTATTCTTAGATATTCTTCTGATGCAGTTGTAAATGGGATTGTTTTCTTAATTTCTTGTTCTGGTAGTTCTCTATTAGTATATAGAAATGCCATGGATATTTATTTTGTATCCTGTGACTTTGCTTAATTCCTTTATTAGCTTTTTGATGGAGTATTTAGGATTTTCTGCATTCAATTTGCCTTCTGCAAGTAGTGACAATTTCACTTCCCAATTTTGAGTCCTTTTTCTTGTCTGATAGCTGTGGTTAGGATTTCCAATACCATATTGAATAGAAATGGTGAGAGTGGGCATCCTTATCTTGTTCTTAATAGAAGAAAAGCTTCCAGCTTTTCACTGTTGAGTTGTATGATGTAGATTTATCATGTATTTCCTTTACTATGTTAAGGTACATGTCCATTGTGCATATTTGTTGAGTTTTTACCAGAAATTATTGTTGAATTTTATCAAATGTTTTTCTTATATTTATTGAGATGACTATATGATTTTTATTCTTTGGTTTGTTACTGTGGTGTGTCACATTGTTTGATTTGTGGATATTTAGATATCATTACACCCCTGGGATAAATTCCACTTGTTCATGATGTATGACCCTTTTAATACATTGTTGAATTCAGTTTGCTAATATTTTATTGAAGATTTTTACATTGTGTTAATAATGGATATTGACCTGTAATTTTCTTTCCTCACTTCCTCCTTTCCTTCCTTCCTTTCTTAGGTGTGACTGTGTGTGTTTGTGAGTGTGTGTGTGTTTATGTGGTGTCCTTGTCTGCTTTTGTATCAGGGTAACGCAGGCTTCATAAAAAGTGTTTGGAAGCCTTCCCTCCTCTTTGGTTTTTTGGAAGAGTTTTAGAAACACAGGCATTAACTGTTCTCTGAATATTTGGAACAGTTCACCAGGCAAGAATCTAGTTCTGGACTTTTATTTCTTGGAAATTTTTTGATTACTGATTCAATTTCATTTCATAGCAATCAGTGTAGTCAGGTTTTCTATTTCCTAAATTTTCAGTCTTGGTAGGCTGTATATTTCTGGAAATTTATCTCTTTTCCCTAGGTTGTCCAGTTTGTTGGTGTATATGTGCTTAATATTCTCTTACAATCCTTTATATTTCTGTATTAATAGTTGTAACTTACCTTCTTTTTTTATTTTATTTGAGTACCGTCTCTTTTCCTTAGTTACTCTACCTAGAGGTTTATTGACTTTTGTTTTTATCTTCTCAGAGAATCATCTCTTAGTTTCATTGATCTCTTCTGTTGTTTTTTTTTCCTTCAGTTTTATTTATTATTTGATTGTTTAAATCACTTATTTATTTATTATTTTCTTCTATTTATTATTTCCTTCCTCCTACTAACTTTGGGCTTTGTTCCTTTTTCTTCCTAGTTCCTTTAGGTAAAATTATATTGTTTACTTGAGAGTTTTCTTCCGTCTTGAGACAATCCTATATTGCTATGAATGTCCCACATAGGACTACTTTTGCTTCATCCCATAGACTTTGGTACATTTTATTTCTGTTTTCATTTGTCCCTAGGTATTTTTTTATTTATCTATTGATTTCTTCAGTGACCCACTGGCTGTTCAGTAGCATTTTGTTTAATCTACATTTCTTTTTTCAGTTTGTTTCTTGTAACTGATGTCTAGTTTCATACCATTGTGGTCAAAAAAGATGCTTGCTATGACTTCAGTTTTCTTTGGAATTTATTGAGACTTGTTCTGTGGCTTAACATGTGATCTTTGCATGGGAGGGAGAAAGTTACACGTACACTTGTGAAGAATGTGTATTGTGCTGCTTTGGGGTGGCATACTCTTCATATGTCTATTAAGTTCATATTGAATAATGTTCCATTTAAGACCATTGATATGTTCATCAATGTAAATGGGGTGTGAAAAATCCCCTATTCTTATTGTATTGTTTTCACTTTTCCCCCTTAGGTCCATTAATATTTGCTTTATGTATTTTTCATTCTCCTATATTGGGTGCGCATATATCTATAAATGTTATGTCTTTTTAATCGATTGACCCCATTTATCATTATATAGTGCCCTTCCCTGGTGGTGCTAGTGATAAAGAACCTGCCTGTCAATGCAGGAGATGCAAGAGACCTGGGTTTGATCCCTGGGTTAGGAAGATCCCCTAGAGGAGGGCATGGCAACCCACTCCAGTATTCTTGCCTGGAGAATCCCATAGGGAGAGGAGCCTGGTAGGCTATAGTCCATACGGTCACAAGGAGTCTTTTATTACAGTCTTTGTTTTAAAGTCTATTTTGTCTTATATAAATATTGCTGCACCAGCTTTTTTCATTTCCATTTGAGTAAAATATCTTATATCCTCTCACATACATTCTGTATTCTTACTTATGAATTGAGTCTCTTGTAGACAGCATGGAGATGGGTCTTCTTTTTGCTCATTCAACAACTGTATGATTTTTGAGTTTTAGTTCATTTGCATTTAAATTAATTACTGATTAATTAATTAATTTATTGCCATTTTGTTAGTAGTTTTCTGTGTGTTTTTGTAGCTCCTCTCTGTTCTTTCTTCTTTTTCTCTCTTGTTTGCTGACTTTATTTTAGTGTTTTATTTATTTATCTCACTTCCTTAGTATTTTATTTCATCTCACTTTCTTTNATTTTCTTCCTTAATGTGGTTTGGGCTGTGGTTTCACCATTCTTGTCTCTATCTAATCTCATTTTATCCATCCTAGATTTTAGGGGTTCTTTAAAATATCTGATGTTCTTATTTTCCGATGTTGTAATTTTATTCCTTTAAACAACTTACAGTTTTTATAATTTCATGAGATTGAGGGTGAGAGAGAAGTAAATATCATTTACCATCTCAAAATACTTTAAATACTAACAAAAAACGTTATCATTAATAAAAGTCAGTATGCCTGGCTCTTGTTCTTCAGTAATTAAATATTTCTTGACTGGTCTGCACAGACCGAGGTTCTTTGTATTACTTCAGTGTTTCCATCCTTGGAGAATCCCAGTCTTCCATGTTCTGCCTCTACATATCTTTCATGAATGTCTGTAGTCCCTGTACTCTAGAATCCTGGTTGTTTTTTATATTTTTTATTTCTGGACTGTAAGATACTGTATCTGTGTAAGGAGATGAGATTCCAATCACTCTCTTCTCTTTGCCTCATTGGGTTTTAATCAATATGTTGGAGCCATATCAGGTTCAGAGTTATCAGGATCCCCTGTTAAAAAAAGATTAAGACATGAACTTGGAGCCAACTTGGAGACTTAACTACCTTCCCCCAAATGTAAACCTTTGCTCCCCACTTTGGATCGCAAAATAGACTCAAAATATGCATCTCCAGCTAGCTGCTCTGAAGTTTCCAGTCAGCCTTAAAAACTCATTTGCTAGTGGAACAGAGCCATGTTGAGATACGGGCTTCCAGGCTGATTGCTTTGAGGCTTAATCCATTTGTTAATTGTGGACAGAAGTGAAGGAGAATTACTGTGGTTTTTCAACACTTGTCTCTTGACCCAGAGAGGGGAGACCCTCTCTTGTTTTAAAGATAGACTGTTTTTATTCACTCCAAACTTGATCTCTAGGAAGAAGAAGGCAGCAGAAAAAGTTTTATAGAAGCTAGAAATAGAGCAGAGTGAATTTGCCCAGACTCACCTTTTTCGATACTATTCCTGCTGATAGTTTAAAATGACTCTTACATTATATTTGTGGCCAATATTAATGGATATTGTGTTTCCAGAAGAAGTGGAGATCATCCTGTCTAACAAAATATATTTTGTTATTACTATTGCTTCTTTAAAATCATTACATATTTTGAAATCAGTGAAAGAATTGATGGCAGAATGCAATCAATGAAAGAAATGAATGGGAAAATGAAATCAGTGGATTAATGAGTTCAGAAAAATGGGAGTGCAGATGTAAGACACTTTTATCTTTTTATTGGGGAAGGTGAGAACCTTGTATAACTCCTTCCTAGCACTTGTACTTTTAAGTTTCCTTATTTCTGTGTTTAATATTTGTCTTCACCGGTAAATTCTAAGTGAAGACAAGGACTGAATTTCTTTATTTCTTATACTCAGTACTTAGCACAGTGCTTTTAAATGTAATCATTTTCCTTATTGGAGCTTAAAAACAGAAAAGTGAAATTTTTTTTTCTTTCATCCTTGTCTGTTTTGACTGATGAAAAAAATACTTACTAATCATACACTGTAATCTAAACATGTTCCATACCCGTGACTAGGATCACAGTCTAATCTANTTTTCCTTATTGGAGCTTAAAAACAGAAAAGTGAAATTTTTTTTTCTTTCATCCTTGTCTGTTTTGACTGATGAAAAAAATACTTACTAATCATACACTGTAATCTAAACATGTTACATACCCAGGACTAGGATCACAGTCTAATCTATAAGAGGGAAAGATACACAGCATTGAGATCTACTTCTATAATTTTCTGGCATTTTTTCCCCCAAATTGTATTTCTACTCATAGGTAATAAAATTGGGGTAGTTTTGTAAACATTGATGTCAAACCAGCTCTTCTTACCAAATATTTTAAATCTTTTCCCCATGTGCTGAAACATTTTCTTTTAAACCTGATGATTCTAATGGTTCCAAACAGTAATGTTAAGCTAAAATGTATGCTGTATAAGGATTTTATTCTGTCAGTTCACTGTGACTCCCCAGCACCTAATAGTACATAGTAGGTGCTCAGAACATAAAAAATTGAGTTATTTATGTTCTATTTTTTTCTATATTAGAGATGATGCTCTCCAAAGCATTTTTGAACAAAATGCTTTTGCTGTATTTCAGCTGATTTCTTAAATAATTACTTTAGAACAAACTTCTAGAAGAAGACTTTGCTGGTTGAAAGGATATAGACAACTTACATGATTTCGTGGTTTTGTCTATGAAATAATGCTGTCTATGGCTCCTTTTTACATTTTAATTTTATAAATTTTCTATAATAATTCTAAAAGAATTTTTTTTTCTTTTAAGTGCATTTCTTTTATTCAGGGAGCAGTTAGTGATCTTGTGACTGGAATATAAGGGTTTTTGGTGGTAGTGGTGAAAGATGAGGATTGAAAGTTCTCTTGGGCAATGCAGTGAATGATTTGGTATGCTATAGTAAGGAACGTTATTTAATTGGAATGGAACTCCTATCAAATGTTAATAAGCAGAGTAGTGATATAATCAGAATGATAGGAAAGATAATTCTGATAGTGTCGATGAAGGATTTGGAAGAGAAGAGACTAGAAGGGAGGGAGATCCTAGATATCTCACTCTGAACAGCCACGTTATATTTAATCATTGATATTTCAAAATTCTAAGTATTTCTTGAATTTCTTCCTCTCTTCCTTAGTTAGGTTCTCAATTCTTTCACTTCATCTACTGCTATAACCTCATGTTTTTCCTTGCCTCAGATCTAGACTCCACAGAGCTATTAAAGTGATGTAACCAACTATGAAGAGTTGATCTGTATTTTCCTTTTAAGGTTCTAGTTGATTAACATGACATACAAGCTCTTGCATTACTTGGACCCTTCAGTTTCATTTCTGGCTATTCCCTGCTAGGAAGAAACCTTTTCCTGAGAAAGACAACTGCTTATTATCCCTGATCGTCTTCACCCCTTTCCCCCTCACAGACATCACTTGCTTCTGTGCCTTGCTCATGCTGTTCTCATTTCCCAAAATATTCCCTCTCTTTAACCAGATCCTCTTGGTCCCCCTTTTCTGGGGTTCGCTGTGTAAGACTCATACGTCAGTCACCTCTTTCAAGAAACTTTAACATATATATTCACAAATTACATAGATCCCTCCCTTCGCCCCCATTCTGGGTTAGGAATCTCTCTTCTTTGCTTTTTATAGGACCTCGTTTTTACCTTTCTTTTCATGCTGTACTGTAATTATCTGTTTAGTGTTGTTTCCCATACTGGACTGTGAGATTTTTGAGAGCAAGAGCTCTTTTATTTATCTTTGTATTCTCAGCAGTTAGCATAATGTTTGACATTGAGTAAGGTGGTCAAAAAGGAACCTATTATCATTTTTTCAGATGAAATGAGGGCTTGAACTTGGCCAGTGGAAGTGGGCAAGAAGGGTGGATAAGATAGAATGTTAAAGAAATCACTTTGTATGTTACTGATAAAGTTAGAAATCATGGATGATTGAGGTATGCAGTCTCTGAGTAAACGGGTTTAATGTGCAGGTTTTTGACTTGTTAAATTTGAGATATGTGCTGAACGTTTCAGAGAAATGACTAGTAGGCAACTGGAAGTATGGATCTACCTATTAGGAGATAAGAATTTATGAGTCATCAGCATATAGATATTAATATGATTATATATAGGTCAGGGAAGAGAGGAGATATAAAAAAGGTAGAGTAGGGATCCTTGGAGAAAATCATTTAATAGGATATGAAAAAAAGAATAAGTAGGAAAATATATTGATCGTCCACGATGTCCAGTAATGAAGAGAGGTTGAAACAGATGAGAGTTGAGGACAATATATTTTATTTGGAATTTGGAAGGACATTATTAATCTTTGAGAGAGTAATTTCAGTCCAATAGAGGGAAATAGCAAGTAGATTGAAATAGGTTATTATAAGAGGCTGAGAAACTGATGATGAATGAGTGGAGAAAGCAGGCATATAATATTCTTTAGAAATGTGCTTTATGGAGAAATAATACCTTGTGGAAAGGCATGTGATATCACTTTCTTGAGGGGAAGATAGGATAGCAATAAAGTTTTTGTTTTATATTTGGTTTTGGATAGGAGATGGTCATGGAAATGTTGATCAGTTGGTGTTCAGGTGCCATAAGAAAGCAAGCTTGAAGTTCAGAAACAAATGTTTAATGGAACAAGGGAAAGAAGGAAAGAAAGGAGAGTCTGGCGTTAAGATTTCAGATGATACCGTTGTCCTTGCAGGTGATGGGAACACTTCTTCCTTGGTCTCAAAAGGAAAAGAAATAAGGAGAAGTAGAAATATAGAAATATTTAACAGTGATATGAGGAAATGTGAAAGATCTGTTTTCTATGAAGTAGAATATTAGGTTATTAGTTGCAGTCTAGGGTTCGGATAGTTCAGGGTTAGGATAGATGGTGATGGCAGGGTGACGCAGGTTATTTTAGAAGCTTGGTAAAGGACAAAGTGTTAATGGTGGGGCTGGAAATAGATTTAGTACGCAGTTGAGATGCAACTAAGGAACAAATAAAGCAATAACACAAATATTTAAATAACTGTATATGTGTTATATTTTTTCCATAAAAAGGACTGAAGGAAAGGACAGGGTACTGAAGAATTGTTTAAAGTTACTCATGAGGATTAAGTGAGACATATAGGTAAGGACAATGATATTTGCTCTATAGTCCTAATGCTTGGAAGAATTGAAGAATGGATGCAGGGCCTGGGGAGTGGGCTGTAGCAGACAGTAGTCTGGCTGTTAGTGGACTGGGAATAAGTCCTACTGGGTCATAGACCAGTATGATCTGGAGTCAATTCTGAGTATTTAATGCATGACTGATAATCTTTGAGATTTTGTATGAAAAGGTACCTTTCTCTGTCTCTCTCTCCCTCCCTCTCTCTCTCTCTCTCTGTTTATTCTTCCTCTTTCTATATATCAATTAAAGTATATAAAATAAAAGCAACCCAATAGGTTGTAGATAATTTACTCTCTTTTAAGACACAGTGAATTTTGTATAGAAAAGTAGTATTGACTGGTTTATGAGCTCTTGCTGCATAGCTATTCATTCCTGATTAAAGTATTTTTGATGGCCTTACATACCCTTGTGGTATTTATCAACTAATAGATTTCAAAATTCAAAGACTGCCCTAAAGAGATCATTTTTTTCCTCTAAAGTATTTTGTCTTCTATCAGGAATTTGTCAGTAGATATTATATAGACCCAGTGAATAGGTTCATCTCTGGCACAGATGTCTGGTAGGAACAGCACCTCTCTCAGTTATGCTTTTTCCTAAAAAAAATATAACTATGAAAATAAAAGCATAATTTATATAACTCCTACAAGAAATGCATAAATTATGGGACATAATAAAGGAGCAAGATACAGTTGAAAATCAACAGCTCTTCGAGTTAAGAACCTTCTCTCTACGACTCAGTTGTTATCAGTGACTGCTTAACTTAACGCTGGGTTTTCCTTTTTGCTTTCAGGAAAACCTTTAACTTACGCCCTGGGTGTTGCCTGTCCACAGTTTCCTGGTGGCTCACCGCTTCTGCCTGCTCCAGCCTTGCTCCGGCAGCTTCAAGGCTTCTGGGCTTCAGAGCTTGTTGTGAAAGCTTGCTGCTTTGGCCTGCTACCCCTGCTTCAGGTGTCAAAAGCTTTTAATTAGCTTGCTTCCTCTAATTACCATAAGTAGGCCCTTATGTGTCTNGGAAGAATTGAAGAATGGATGCAGGGCCTGGGGAGTGGGCTGTAGCAGACAGTAGTCTGGCTGTTAGTGGACTGGGAATAAGTCCTACTGGGTCATAGACCAGTATGATCTGGAGTCAATTCTGAGTATTTAATGCATGACTGATAATCTTTGAGATTTTGTATGAAAAGGTACCTTTCTCTGTCTCTCTCTCCCTCCCTCCCTCCCTCTCTCTCTGTTTATTCTTCCTCTTTCTATATATCAATTAAAGTATATAAAATAAAAGCAACCCAATAGGTTGTAGATAATTTACTCTCTTTTAAGACACAGTGAATTTTGTATAGAAAAGTAGTATTGACTGGTTTATGAGCTCTTGCTGCATAGCTATTCATTCCTGATTAAAGTATTTTTGATGGCCTTACATACCCTTGTGGTATTTATCAACTAATAGATTTCAAAATTCAAAGACTGCCCTAAAGAGATCATTTTTTTCCTCTAAAGTATTTTGTCTTCTATCAGGAATTTGTCAGTAGATATTATGTAGACCCAGTGGATAGGTTCATCTCTGGCACAGATGTCTGGTAGGAACAGCACCTCTCTCAGTTATGCTTTTTCCTAAAAAATATATAACTATGAAAATAAAAGCATAATTTATATAACTCCTACAAGAAATGCATAAATTATGGGACATAATAAAGGAGCAAGATACAGTTGAAAATCAACAGCTCTTCGAGTTAAGAACCTTCTCTCTACGACTCAGTTGTTATCAGTGACTGCTTAACTTAACGCTGGGTTTTCCTTTTTGCTTTCAGGAAAACCTTTAACTTACGCCCTGGGTGTTGCCTGTCCACAGTTTCCTGGTGGCTCACCGCTTCTGCCTGCTCCAGCCTTGCTCCGGCAGCTTCAAGGCTTCTGGGCTTCAGAGCTTGTTGTGAAAGCTTGCTGCTTTGGCCTGCTACCCCTGCTTCAGGTGTCAAAAGCTTTTAATTAGCTTGCTTCCTCTAATTACCATAAGTAGGCCCTTATGTGTCTGCATAACCTAGTCCTAGAGTTTGAAAGGAGAATTATTTTTAGCCATTCATTCTTCCTTAAAAACTCTGTTCCCTGGCTCTGTGGGGAGTAAAAGAAGTTTGAAGTTATGTTGCATGATTCACTTTGAGAGCCTCTGTATATACAGGGCTAGTCTTCAGTCCATAGGAGTACTCTGGCATGGGCATACTGTATTTTTATAGCTAATGTCTGCTCTAAGTGGTCAATGCCCAGGCTATACCAATTTCTAAATATTTTGACTATGTAGATATATAAATTGCATCTCCATAGAGGGGATACCTCTCGCCAGTTTAGTTAACTCTTTGTAGTGTTTTTGGTTTGTTAAAGTGTCTTAATTTTTTTATTAAATATTTTGAATACAAGCAGAACAGTTTATAAAAAACAACTACAGTTATTTCCCTACATATTAACCACGATCACCATTAACATGGCAGCAGGGAGCAAGACTATAGGCGAGACGAATGGGACGATCTCTATAAAGACCTATAGAACTGTCTGGCACTCATAGCAGTAAATAACACCAGCTTTGTAACCACATAGTGAGGACTGTAGAAACTACTTTAGCGTGGTATAAGAATTGATTATGTCAGTATATATATTGTGCCTAGCCCAGTGCCAGGCACAGAGTAAGCTTTCTATAATTGAGTTGTTTTTAATATTTTATTATCATTAATAATGAATGATGGTAGACATTATACAGCAGAGAAAGAAGGAGACAATGACATGAAACAGTAAGAGTGAACAGTAACCACAGGCAAAAAAAGGTAGTGAATGCTAAGTTGCGAAGTTGAGAGTTTAAAAGCCATACATATGATTAAGAGAGCAGCATGAGCTGGAATAATCTAGCACACACTTCATAAACTTTAAGATAGAGAATTGTATCTCTTTTGTCATAATGCCTTGTCTTTATTTTAGTTTCAGTCTCGGTTTAGTATTGTACTTGAAGCTTGAGCATACAGATGGTTTTCAATAGTCCAAGTATATATGCTCATATAGACTACAAATCACTTGTTATTTATTCAGTAAATATTTATTGTGTACCTACTGATTCCCAAGCACTGGCACATACTAGTGAACAAATGAGAAAAAAGTAATTTCTGCCCTCGTAGAGGTTATGTTCTAATGCGTGAGACACACAATAAGCAAAATAGGTAAATAGAATATGCTGCTGCTGCTAAGTCGCTTCAGTCGTGTCTGACTCTGTGCGACCCCATAGACGGCAGCCCACCAGGCTCCGCCGTCCCTGGGATTCTCCAGGGAAGAACACTGGAGTGGGTTGCCATTTCCTTCTCCAGTGTATGAAAGTGAAAAGTGAAAGTGAAGTCGCTCAGTCGTGTCTGACTCTTAGAGACCCGACGGACTGCAGCCTACCAGGCTCATCCTTCTATGGAATTTTCCAAGCAAGAGTACCGGAGTGGGGTGTCATTGCCTTCTCCGAAATAGAATATATAATTTATTAAATGATAAGAGCTAAGGGAAAAAAGTAGCAAAGAAATGGGATAGAAAGTGTGAGGGGCAGAATGACATTTTAGTGAGGGAATGAGAGAGCAAACTGTCTAACTATGGTGGAGTGTGGGGAGCGGGTAGACTGTCTGAGAGTTAAGTGCACAAACACCAAGTTGGCTTTGAACAAGGTGATCAGTATGTTTTGAGCAGAGTGAGCTAGGAGGAGAGTAGTATGAGATCTAGGAGACTGGAAGACCAGGGTGTGCTGGAGCCCATAATACTTACAAGTTATAGTTAGAACTTTTACATGGAGAGAGGAAACTTAAAATTTTGGAGCAGAGTGTCACGATATAAGAGCTAGTTTAAACAGAACCACTGTGGCTGCTGTTTTGAGAATAGATTTTGGAGGATAAGAGCAGAAGTAAGAGAGGACAGTAAGAGACAGTAGAAGTAAGATGTAATAGAGGACAGTCCAGGCAAGACTGGTGGATAGGAATGGGATGGACCAGAGGAGGTATGGTGAATTTTAGATATATCGAATGTAGACTAGATCTGTGGAACTGCGTGGCAACTGCTTCTTGATTACTGAAATTCTGTTTAGTCTAGTATGATCATTCTTAGTTATATGCTGTATCTATGAAAGATAATTCAAAACTCATTCATTTATACTTGTTACCTACTGATTTTTCTGTAGCATTTGCTATTTTTCTGATATCATAGTGCTTTTAATAAGACATCTCTATATTTGGTGCTTTTAAAAATACATCTTTGTCCTGCATTAAATTTATAATTTTCCAGTTCATACTAAATGTACTTTACATTTTGATCAAATTAGATGAGAAAGGACATTTTAACATACTGCACTTTTGTATATCAGTTAGCTGTGGTTCTTAAAAGTCTAGAACCTAGAGTTTTAGGACAATCCCTTCTTCTTCAGGTTTACAGAAATGAACATGAAAATGAGCTGTAGTGTTAAAGGAGAAAAGCATGATCAATTTTATCGCTTCATCAACTTCATTATTCTTGTCTCATTATGTCATCAATTTGATAATTTAAGAATTGTTTCTGAATTGACTTTTAAAAAATTGAAATGTAGTTGATTCACAGTGTTGTGTTGGTTTCTGGTGTACAGCAAAGTGACACACACATACATTTTTTTCATATTCTTTTCCATTATGGTTGGATATTAAACGTAGTTCCCTGTGCAAACCACAGGACTTTGTTGTTTATCTGCTTTATATGTAGTGCTTTGTATCTGCTAATCCAAACTCCTGATTTGTCCCTCCCTTGCCCTATTTCCCCTTTGGGAACCATAATTTTGTTTTCTCTGTGAACTGACCTAGTTAATTTTACCACATCCCACTTCATTCCAGAGAAGATTTTAGGCAGCTCATGAAACTACTGTAAGACAGGGCTGAGAATGTTTTT
The DNA here is from genome assembly GCA_006410735.1 of Raphicerus campestris. Lineage (NCBI taxonomy): Eukaryota > Metazoa > Chordata > Mammalia > Artiodactyla > Bovidae > Raphicerus > Raphicerus campestris. The sequence goes on along the minus strand of SJYW01032852.1, from coordinate 740,581 downwards.
CACCCTGCAGCAGCTTGACATTCCTGATTAACACATAGATGTGAAGTGTGGGTCTCATTTTGGCCCTTATCAGCCACACTATAATATCGCAACAATTAGTGGTCATTTCATGTTCAGGATGAATTATGATATTCTATACTAGCCCCTCCATGTTTTAAATTTTGTATGTGCTATATAGAAAATATAGAAAGGAGGATAGTAATCATATCCCCTAGAAATAACTGATTTTTAAGAGTCTGATGCTTGTCTTTCTCAGAATACATACAGAAATGTATAAGTATATATTTTATGTGTATATATAGAAAAATTTATTTTAGTTTATAAAGTTTAATAAAATTCTTTTAAACAGTATATTGTGAACTTTCTCCTATTAATTAGGAGAAAGAAACATATTCAGGAATTTAAAACATTTTCTAATGTTTGTGATATAGTCAGTTTTACCTTTCAAAATGTATTTATTTTCAATATTTCACTATTGGAAATTACACATAAATATTGTAGCTTAGTTTTTATCTATATGAATGTTCCTTTGAGGATATTTCTAACTATATTTCTATGTATATGTATGTGTCATGGATAAAAATTTATGAAGTTGAGTGTTGAAGAGACCAAAGCTCCTTATTTCCTAGTTAAAGAAATGGAAGAAATTAGGATGTATAAGGTCTATGATGTCCTAGTGATAAAGCAAGAAACAGTTAAGGGACTGGGCTGTAAGGTGCTTAGTGCAGTACCTGACGTGATGATAGCTAGTGGTTACTGAGCACTTGTGCTGTGTGCTTAGTCGCTCAGTCGTGTCTGACTCTTTGCGACTCCGTGGACTGTAGTCCGCCAGGCTCCTCTGTCCATGGGGATTCTCTAGGCAAGAATCCTGGAGTGGGTTGCTGTGTTCTCCTCTAGAGGATCTTCCCAACCCAGGGATCAAACCCAGGTCTCCTGCATTACAGGTGGATTCTTTACTGTCTGAGCAACCAGGGAAGCCCAGGAGTACTGGAGGGGGTAGCCTATCCCTTCTCCAGAGGATCTTCCCAATCCAGGAATCGAACTGGGGTCTCCCACTTTACAGGCAGATTCTTTACCAGCTGAGGTACCAAGGAAGCCCCATTGAGCACTCACCAAGTGCCAGACTCTGTTGTATGCACTTTATACTTGTGTATAACCCAAATCTGGCTGCACAGACTGTTTACCACTACCCTGAATAGTAAGTGCTAGCTCAGTGTTTGAGTGTTCAATAAATGCTCGCTTATTTCTACTGCACATCTCTATAATCCAGAGTTGGTTTTGATTCCAGCAGTTTTTGGATTTTAGAAAGATAATTTAGTACATATACTCTGTATGAGCAGAACCTCATAAGCAAATGCTTATGAGGTGTTTCTGCAATGAAGCATATCTATTTTTATACTAAGTGAGATTAAAAAAAAAAAAACAAAACTCCCCTCAAACTGTGATTAGCCTGATGTCAGTGTATGTTGCCAAATGAATTGTGAAAACCCTTTATCTTGCAGAATTGCAGGTAAAGGATTGTGGACCTGCATAAAACTCTTAGAAGAGTACTTGGCATTTAGTATACACTCAATATGTGTTGGTGGATTACTACTACCCTATTGGGTATCCTCAGGTACTTCTGTATTCATATGCATAGAAAATTGGTGAATCATACAGTGCTGGGAGGAGTTCTTATCACTCCATATGACCTGAAGAGGGCAAATCTAAGTGTTGGAGTCTTTCAGCAATTCTTCTCTAAATCAGAAGAGGAGACAGCCTAAGTGATAGCCTTCCTTATCTCTTCCCTGTCCTCAGTGTAGGCATGTCTAGCTCTGTGTAGGCATGTCTCGCTCTGTGCTCCTATCCTTCCATCCATTTGTGCAGTATATGATTTGAGTCTACACAGCAGTGTAACTTGTGTTTTCAGTTTATCAGAGGTCTTAGTGAAAAAAATGTTTTAAGTTTTTC
>SJYW01032852.1:720508-738234 GCA_006410735.1 Raphicerus campestris | reverse complement strand
TGTGTATAAGAGACAGTGTATGCACTTTATACTTGTGTATAACCCAAATCTGGCTGCACAGACTGTTTACCACTACCCTGGACAGTAAGTGCTAGCTCAGTGTTTGAGTGTTCAATAAATGCTCGCTTATTTCTACTGCACATCTCTATAATCCGTAGTTGGTTTTGATTCCAGCAGTTTTTGGATTTTAGAAAGATAATTTAGTGCATATACTCTGTATTGCACTCTTAATGGGATTTTGAGCAGAACCTCATAAGCAAATGCTTACGAGGTGTTTCTGCAATGAAGCATATCTATTTTTATACTAAGTGAGATTAAAAAAAAAAACAAAACTCCCCTCAAACTGTGATTAGCCTGATGTCAGTGTATGTTGCCAAATGAATTGTGAAAACCCTTTATCTTGCAGAATTGCAGGTAAAGGATTGTGGACCTGCATAAAACTCTTAGAAGAGTACTTGGCATTTAGTATACACTCAATATGTGTTGGTGGATTACTACTACCCTATTGGGTATTCTCAGGTACTTCTGTATTCATATGCATAGAAAATTGGTGAATCATACAGTGCTGGGAGGAGTTCTTATCACTCCATATGACCTGAAGAGGGCAAATCTAAGTGTTGGAGTCTTTCAGCAATTCTTCTCTAAATCAGAAGAGGAGACGGCCTAAGTGATAGCCTTCCTTATCTCTTCCCTGTCCTCAGTGTAGGCATGTCTAGCTCTGTGTAGGCATGTCTCGCTCTGTGCTCCTATCCTTCCATCCATTTGTGCAGTATATGATTTGAGTCTACACAGCAGTGTAACTTGTGTTTTCAGTTTATCAGAGGTCTTAGTGAAAAAAATGTTTTAAGTTTTTCTGTGCTCTCTGTTACAGTACTCCCCTCCTCCTTTTTAGTGATAAGAACATTTAAGATCTATTTTTTTTGGCAATTTCCAAGAATATAATATAATACTGTTAACTATAGTCAACATACTGTACATTAGATCTCCAGAACTTATCATATAACTGAAAAACTCACACACCCTTTGACCATCATCTCCCCATTTCCCTCAACCCCCAGCCACTGGCACCACCATTCTAGAGTTAGAATTCTAGAAATAGATTTCTCTGTTTATATGAGTTTACCTTTTTATATTTTTCCATAAAAGTGAGATCACACAGTTTTTATCTTTCTGTTTCTGGCTTATTTCACTTAGTATAGTGCCCTCCAGGTTTATCCATGTTGTCACAAAAGACAGATTTCCTTCTTTTTTAAGGGCTGAATAATATTCTATTTCTTTAACCATTCATTTGTCAGTGGGCATTTAGGTTGTCTGTATATCTTGTACAGCCCCTTTTCTTTAAACGTGAGCCCATTAAGAGATCCATAACTGATGCAGAAATGGTGGATCCGTAACTGATTCATCATTCTGCAGATATGACCAGATATGCCTCAAGACTAAAGTGATTGCACTTGAAATTGAGATAGGTTTTCTTCCTTCCCACCATTTATTAATAATTGATGAAAAACTGTAATCACAGTCATTAGTATAACCATTTATGACATTTCAGTTCAGTTTAGTTCAGTCGCTCAGTCACGTCCCACTCTTTGCCACCCCGTGGACTGCAGCATGCCAGGCCTCCCTGTCCATCACCAGCTCCCTGAGTTTACTCAAACTCATATCCATTGTTTATGACATTTACGAAGCTATATTCTAGTTCAGATAACATTATAGTATTATATACTGATTTCCATTATACATGGTAGTATTACTGTCTTTGTACTCTGATCCAAAAATGAATTTATTAAATGACCCTGATATGTACCTTTACTATTACGGTTTTTAAAAGTTTGGCACTTGTGTTTAAACCTCAAATTTTAAAAATTCTCTATTCTTGGAAATATCCCTTTAAACTGTTTGAAGATATGCTGTGCATAGTTTGTTTTCTGTTTCTTCATATTAGAGTAGTATTTGTTTTCCCTTTCCAGCCTCCAACGGCTGATAACAGCATTTGTCTTCTCTTCTGTAGTTCATCATCTGCTGTGTAGCATGCTCAGATAGCTGCAAAGGCCCTTTCACATTATCTAGTCAAATTGAGGGAGAGAAGTAGAAACAGAAATGTCATCACTTGGTTGAGAGTGGGAAAAAAGAGGGGGGGGTTACTTGACAGTTTTTGGATCCACAACTAAAATACAAAATACAGAAGTGTGTTTTTTTCGTTGGGAAGGAATGTGTGAAGTGTATGATTTGTAGAGATATCAGCCTTAATTGATCTTTAGGGGTTGTGTGTGTTGTGGGGGGGGGTTGGTTTAGTGGGCAAGACTACGTGGCATGAAAAATAATATCATTTTCTGTTTATGTCATACTGTTTGATGCCCATGAAATGTGTTTGTTTTGGCAGCTGGCTTTACCTGTAACATCGTGTTGGAATTTGGCATGCAGTGTTTAATGTTGTTTAGTTGCTAAGTGGTGTCCAATTCTTTGTGATCCCATAGACTGTAGCCCGCCATGCTCCTCTAGCTGTGGGATTTCCCAGGCAAGAATACTGGAGCGGGTTGCCATTTCTTTCTTCAGGGGATCTTCCCAACCCAGGGATTGAACCCATGTCTCCTGCTTGGCAGGTGGATTCTTTACCACTGAGCCATCTGGGAAGCCCACAGTGTTTACTAAGCTTTAGTTATTTCATATGGTACATTTTGGTCAATTTTTTAGATAGTAGATACTGAGTTTAAATTCCAGGGAAGAAAACTCAAAAAGGAGAATATAATATATAATCACCAACTGATACCGTGTTCAAAAACAGAGTTGTTTGGCTCATGTTCACTAATGTAACTTTTTCAACTGACAGTGTTATTTGATTTAGGATCTTAGAATTTGAACTGCATGGAAATCATTGATAATTTTGGTATTTATTTTTTTTACAGAGAGGAAAAAGGAAAATGGATGACTGGGAAAAGTATTATTTGTCATATTTTAAAAGTTGTATTTCCTTTTCTAGGTTGCTGTAGTGAAACTAAAAAATGCAGATAAAGTATTTGCGATGAAAATATTGAATAAATGGGAAATGCTGAAAAGAGCTGAGGTAAGATTCTAATTATTAGAATATTTAAATATCTTAGAAATATTTTTAGAGAAAAATAAAATTATAGAGAGTCAATAGATTTTTAAGTATCATTTAGTAACCTTTTATCTATGGTGGCATCAGTTTTTCAGGCCTGAAACAAATTTAGGTATTCATAGTTGTGATATAGTTATTATAAATGTTACATTAGTGTGATATTTTAATGTTGTCTGAAAACCAAATGGAAACTTATAATGTCGGGTTTGATCCTTATGTTAAGAGGATGTATGGCAACCAATTTCTTTTATAGGAAGAAATTTTGTAGTGATTGATATCCAATTCGATGTAACTTGTTTATATTATTGTGTATTTATCTCTATTCTGCTCTAAGCAAAAGCCAGCAGGAATTTTGAATATGGCCTATAAGAATTCTATTTATTGCTGACTATGCAGTTAAATTTATGTTGCTGCTGCTGCTGCTGCTAAGTCACTATGTTCTATATTAAGAATGAGAGTAAAATCTTCTGTTGTAAGAATTGTCAGCATTTTTATCTTGGTATTAAATTTGAGGGAAAGACTGACTGAAGTGATGTTAAAAATGTCTAATAGCTGGTATGGTATGGTCAAAACTGACATTATATGTAAATTTTGGGGCGGGGTTCTAGAGGTCTCCTGTTGTGCTGGGTTATAGTGAGTTCCTGGATGAGGCAGGGCATTCAGGGGCCTTAGGGATGCAGAAGTTACTAGTGTGGAAGTATTTAAATATTTTAACTTGCAGAAGGGTTATATTGCTGAATAGGTACGTTTTAGCCCGAGAGGTTTAAGATCCATAAGAGAATAATGAGAAATTAGTCCTTAGAAATCTTTCTTTATATATCAGTACTTGTGTAACCTAGAAAACAATAAACACATAGGGAAAAGCAAAAATGGGTCCCATGATGATAGATACATACCATGGGAGTGAAAGTGCGTGTGTGCTCAGCTTCTCATCGTATCTGACTCTTTGTGACCCCGTGGACTGTAGCCCGCCAGGCTCCTCTGTCCATGGGATTTCCCAGCCAAGAATACTGGAGCGGGTAGCCATTTCTGAATCCAGGGATCAAACCTGTATCTTCCGCATTGGTAGCTGGATTCTTTACCACTGAGCCGCCAAGGAAGCCCAGTAGTGAAAGCAAATACTTCAATATTTCTTTCTTTTAGAAAATATGGAAAATATAACAAAACTCAGAAAAGAAAATAATAATCCCTGTATTCCATCACTTAGGATTAATAACATTTTGGGCATATTTTGCTTTCAGTCTTTTTCTTTTGTCTCCTGAAAAAGCTGCACAAGTGAAATACAGATAAATTCTTTGTAATGTCTCATTACAGATAAAGCTAAAGTACTCATTGACTATACCCCACCCAAATCCAGCCCCTGTCTGCCTCCCAGAGGTAATTACAGGGAGTTAATAAAATCCTGTTTAAAAAAGTATCTGCAAAGTTTCATGTCATATCTCTGACATATGTGCCAGTACCTATTATATTCAATAACTTTAGTATTTACTTTTATATTTTCCTTTACTGTCACTGGTCAGATTGAGTTCAGCATGCAGTCTATTTATTAGGGAGTGCTTTTGAAATTGGTTTTGATTGAAGGGAAAGGAGGTGAATCATGATTTATCAGGGAGACATCAGGCTGTCCCAGCAGCCTCTGTTGATCCAGCAGGGAAGTGGGGAGCAGAAATGGTACTTCAGCGTTGTCCTGCCTTAGACCAAATGATTGCCCTCTTTGCAGTTGCCTTAGTCAGTCATTGGATACGGGCTGCCTCCAGAAGGACATGGATGTGGACTAGTAGGCTTTTGGCAGCTGAGACAAAGCCAGGAGGGGCTGATGGCATTGCCGACTGTTGGAGCAATTAAGTCGTCTTATTAAAAAATAGTAAATAATTATGTTCTTAATTGTTTTTCACAATTCATAATTGTAGTGGGTTAATGTTCCAGGTTAGAACTTTTAAAATATTGAATTAAAGTTTGTACTTACTTTTTATGATGTTGGCTGTTGGGGAAGAATTTTGAAAAGAAAGAGTAACTGGTTTAGCTTTACTTATTGACTGGAGGAAGTGGCAAAATTGAGAATAAAACAGGAGTAATTGAAAATTAAATATGATTTTGTTGAATTAAAAAATCATTCATATAGTCTGTTTCTGGGGAAAAATGGAATAGACATGCTTCTTTTAACCTCTCCCATTAAATACAGTTAAAGACCATGGACGTTATGTATAAAACAAATATATGAAGACTCTGAAAGGCAGAAAGAATGAGGACCAGCTAGGGGCCATGGAACCCAAGGAACATCACTCGTTCTGTGAAGTCTGTATTATTCTGAAGGAACGAGATAAGGACCATACAAAGAAAATTAAAGATCAATATGCCTCATGAACATAGATGGCAATACCCTTAACAAAATACTAGTAAATAGAATTCGGCAAATGTATAAAGTGAATTATACACTGTGAGCAAATGGGGTTTGTTTGAGGGATACAAGGCAGGTTTATTGAAAAGAACTTGACTCAAACTACTTGAAAATTTCATTTTTTTAGGAGGAATTTCTCCATTGAAACTTTTAAAAAGGAATTCATTTTAAAGCAGAATGGAATTATATTTTTATACTTGAATTGTCAAATCATTCTTTAAAAAGATTAAGAAGAAACTTATTTTGATCATTACTTACCCAGTTTTAGAAAACTAGTCCTACCAGTGATGCTTAATAAATTACAAGTGAACAGCAAAATTTCTTATTTTAGTCTGTATATCGTTGATACTTTAAAACAATTTTCAGAGATTTACCTCCAATCTGTTTGTCATATTTATTTCTGTTTTCGTTGTATAACAAATATATAGTTAGTGCAACACAGATTATTTGAAGGTACTAGGAAACTTGTCTCTTTCTGTACCTGGCAGATAAATAATTAGTAAATAATCTTGTAGTTACAAGAGCTTCCCTTGTGGCTCAGCTGGTAAAGAATCTGCCTGCAATGCAGGAGACCTGGGTTTGATCCCTGGGTTAGGAAGATTCCCCTGAAGAAGGGAAAGGCTACCCACTTCAGTATTCTGGCCTGGAGAAACCCATGGGGTCCCAAAGAGTTGAACATGACTGAGAGACTTTCACTTACAGTTACAAAGATTAATATATCTATAGATTCATCATTTACAAACTTTGTTAGTATGTCAACAATGTCTTAAGTTAACTTCCCCCAATCAATTCTGTAAATTTTACTTTCTCTTCAGATTTATTCAACTCTTAAGGATTTCACTCACATGCAAGATGTGTTACTCATTTCATTGGAAGATGCAGAATCATTTATGGAAGTGCTCTCCATCTCAAGGGTCAAACCTTTCTGAGGCTCAGTTATCTCTGTACCATATAGTGGAGGAATAATATATCTTAGTTTAACCGGGATAGTACTGGTTTATGCCTCTTGTCTTTCTATTTTTGTTGTTGTTGTTAGCCCTATTTTATTATTTTTATAATTGACATGCCAATAGTAGTAGTTAACAGTAGCAGCGGTAGTCATAGTAGTAATGAATGCAGTTCATTAGACTGGGATTGCCTCTCCTTCCTGACCTGTTACCTGTAATAAAAAAAGAAAATGCAGCACTGTAGAAAATAAGTAAAATGATAAAAGCTTTTTCTTCTCCCCCAGATAACCAGTCTTTCGGTTCAAAGTAAATAATTACTAAGAGTTTAGTTTCTTATTTATCCTTTTTTTCTCTTAGATAAATATATATTTATCTAAATATATATTTATTTGTGTACTGTTCATGTTGTGTAATATTCTTTCTGTTGTGAGTTACCTTGGCAAAGACCATGCTCAGCGAACATTTAGGTGCTTTAGAGCTAGTTCAAAACAGGGCTAAACTTCCACAGAGAAGCACACTTTTTTTTTCCTCTGGCAGTGGACAAAAATTTTGAACATATTTGTAGAATTGTCCTTGTTGATATTTTTGAGTAAAATAGATGGTGAATTTATTAAATAGATGATGATTTATGAGGCTTTACTGAATTGAAAATATAAACACACGGGATATGAATATTTATCATGGGGTTTTTGTGGTTTGTTAGTTCTGGGCCCTCTGTAGGCCCTTTGAGTTTTGAAATACATGCTGTTCAGTTCCAGGAAATTTTCTCGTATTACTTCTTTGGTAATTTCCTTTCTTCTGTTTCTTTTGCTCTCTCTTTCTGAAACTTTTATTTGGATACACCCTTAATGGACCAGTTAGCTAATTTCTCATTATTTCCTTTCTAGTGAGGTTGTGTTGGCTTTTGCTGTAATACTTCAATTGGGTGTTTTCTTTCTTCAGCCACCTTTTTAGTATTCAGTAGACTGAGCAACTTCACTTTTCACTTTCATGCATTGGAGAAGGAAATGGCAACCCACTCCAGTGTTCTTGCCTGGAGAATCCCAGGGACAGGGGAGCCTGGTGGGCTGCCGTCTGTGGGGTCGCACAGAGTCGGACACGACTGAAGCAACTTAGCAGCAGCAGCAGCACCTCCCTTTGATCTNAGTATTTGTTTTCCCTTTCCAGCCTCCAACGGCTGATAACAGCATTTGTCTTCTCTTCTGTAGTTCATCATCTGCTGTGTAGCATGCTCAGATAGCTGCAAAGGCCCTTTCACATTATCTAGTCAAATTGAGGGAGAGAAGTAGAAACAGAAATGTCATCACTTGGTTGAGAGTGGGAAAAAAGAGGGGGGGGTTACTTGACAGTTTTTGGATCCACAACTAAAATACAAAATACAGAAGTGTGTTTTTTTCGTTGGGAAGGAATGTGTGAAGTGTATGATTTGTAGAGATATCAGCCTTAATTGATCTTTAGGGGTTGTGTGTGTTGTGGGGGGGGGTTGGTTTAGTGGGCAAGACTACGTGGCATGAAAAATAATATCATTTTCTGTTTATGTCATACTGTTTGATGCCCATGAAATGTGTTTGTTTTGGCAGCTGGCTTTACCTGTAACATCGTGTTGGAATTTGGCATGCAGTGTTTAATGTTGTTTAGTTGCTAAGTGGTGTCCAATTCTTTGTGATCCCATAGACTGTAGCCCGCCATGCTCCTCTAGCTGTGGGATTTCCCAGGCAAGAATACTGGAGCGGGTTGCCATTTCTTTCTTCAGGGGATCTTCCCAACCCAGGGATTGAACCCATGTCTCCTGCTTGGCAGGTGGATTCTTTACCACTGAGCCATCTGGGAAGCCCACAGTGTTTACTAAGCTTTAGTTATTTCATATGGTACATTTTGGTCAATTTTTTAGATAGTAGATACTGAGTTTAAATTCCAGGGAAGAAAACTCAAAAAGGAGAATATAATATATAATCACCAACTGATACCGTGTTCAAAAACAGAGTTGTTTGGCTCATGTTCACTAATGTAACTTTTTCAACTGACAGTGTTATTTGATTTAGGATCTTAGAATTTGAACTGCATGGAAATCATTGATAATTTTGGTATTTATTTTTTTTACAGAGAGGAAAAAGGAAAATGGATGACTGGAAAAAGTATTATTTGTCATATTTTAAAAGTTGTATTTCCTTTTCTAGGTTGCTGTAGTGAAACTAAAAAATGCAGATAAAGTATTTGCCATGAAAATATTGAATAAATGGGAAATGCTGAAAAGAGCTGAGGTAAGATTCTAATTATTAGAATATTTAAATATCTTAGAAATATTTTTAGAGAAAAATAAAATTATAGAGAGTCAATAGATTTTTAAGTATCATTTAGTAACCTTTTATCTATGGTGGCATCAGTTTTTCAGGCCTGAAACAAATTTAGATATTCATAGTTGTGATATAGTTATTATAAATGTTACATTAGTGTGATATTTTAATGTTGTCTGAAAACCAAATGGAAACTTATAATGTCGGGTTTGATCCTTATGTTAAGAGGATGTATGGCAACCAATTTCTTTTATAGGAAGAAATTTTGTAGTGATTGATATCCAATTCGATGTAACTTGTTTATATTATTGTGTATTTATCTCTATTCTGCTCTAAGCAAAAGCCAGCAGGAATTTTGAATATGGCCTATAAGAATTCTATTTATTGCTGACTATGCAGTTAAATTTATGTTGCTACTGCTGCTGCTAAGTCACTATGTTCTATATAAAGAATGAGAGTAAAATCTTCTGTTGTAAGAATTGTCAGCATTTTTATCTTGGTATTAAATTTGAGGGAAAGACTGACTGAAGTGATGTTAAAAATGTCTAATAGCTGGTATGGTATGGTCAAAACTGACATTATATGTAAATTTTGGGGCGGGGTTCTAGAGGTCTCCTGTTGTGCTGGGTTATAGTGAGTTCCTGGATGAGGCAGGGCATTCAGGGGCCTTAGGGATGCAGAAGTTACTAGTGTGGAAGTATTTAAATATTTTAACTTGCAGAAGGGTTATATTGCTGAATAGGTACGTTTTAGCCCGAGAGGTTTAAGATCCATAAGAGAATAATGAGAAATTAGTCCTTAGAAATCTTTCTTTATATATCAGTACTTGTGTAACCTAGAAAACAATAAACACATAGGGAAAAGCAAAAATGGGTCCCATGATGATAGATACATACCATGGGAGTGAAAGTGCGTGTGTGCTCAGCTTCTCATCGTATCTGACTCTTTGTGACCCCGTGGACTGTAGCCCGCCAGGCTCCTCTGTCCGTGGGATTTCCCAGCCAAGAATACTGGAGCGGGTAGCCATTTCTGAATCCAGGGATCAAACCTGTATCTTCCGCATTGGTAGCTGGATTCTTTACCACTGAGCCGCCAAGGAAGCCCAGTAGTGAAAGCAAATACTTCAATATTTCTTTCTTTTAGAAAATATGGAAAATATAACAAAACTCAGAAAAGAAAATAATAATCCCTGTATTCCATCACTTAGGATTAATAACATTTTGGGCATGTTTTGCTTTCAGTCTTTTTCTTTTGTCTCCTGAAAAAGCTGCACAAGTGAAATACAGATAAATTCTTTGTAATGTCTCATTACAGATAAAGCTAAAGTACTCATTGACTATACCCCACCCAAATCCAGCCCCTGTCTGCCTCCCAGAGGTAATTACAGGGAGTTAATAAAATCCTGTTTAAAAAAGTATCTGCAAAGTTTCATGTCATATCTCTGACATATGTGCCAGTACCTATTATATTCAATAACTTTAGTATTTACTTTTATATTTTCCTTTACTGTCACTGGTCAGATTGAGTTCAGCATGCAGTCTATTTATTAGGGAGTGCTTTTGAAATTGGTTTTGATTGAAGGGAAAGGAGGTGAATCATGATTTATCAGGGAGACATCAGGCTGTCCCAGCAGCCTCTGTTGATCCAGCAGGGAAGTGGGGAGCAGAAATGGTACTTCAGCGTTGTCCTGCCTTAGACCAAATGATTGCCCTCTTTGCAGTTGCCTTAGTCAGTCATTGGATACGGGCTGCCTCCAGAAGGACATGGATGTGGACTAGTAGGCTTTTGGCAGCTGAGACAAAGCCAGGAGGGGCTGATGGCATTGCCGACTGTTGGAGCAATTAAGTCGTCTTATTAAAAAATAGTAAATAATTATGTTCTTAATTGTTTTTCACAATTCATAATTGTAGTGGGTTAATGTTCCAGGTTAGAACTTTTAAAATATTGAATTAAAGTTTGTACTTACTTTTTATGATGTTGGCTGTTGGGGAAGAATTTTGAAAAGAAAGAGTAACTGGTTTAGCTTTACTTATTGACTGGAGGAAGTGGCAAAATTGAGAATAAAACAGGAGTAATTGAAAATTAAATATGATTTTGTTGAATTAAAAAATCATTCATATAGTCTGTTTCTGGGGAAAAATGGAATAGACATGCTTCTTTTTTTTTTTTTTTTTTTAATTTATTTATTTATTGGCCACGCTGTGCGGCATGTGGGATCTTACTTCCCTGATCGGGGATTGAACCTGGGTCCCCTGCATTGCAAGCCCAGAGTCCTAACCACCGGACCACCAGGGAACACCCCTAGACATGCTTCTTTTAACCTCTCCCATTAAATACAGTTAAAGACCATGGACATTATGTATAAAACAAATATATGAAGACTCTGAAAGGCAGAAAGAATGAGGACCAGCTAGGGGCCATGGAACCCAAGGAACATCACTCGTTCTGTGAAGTCTGTATTATTCTGAAGGAACGAGATAAGGACCATACAAAGAAAATTAAAGATCAATATGCCTCATGAACATAGATGGCAATACCCTTAACAAAATACTAGTAAATAGAATTCGGCAAATGTATAAAGTGAATTATACACTGTGAGCAAATGGGGTTTGTTTGAGGGATACAAGGCAGGTTTATTGAAAAGAACTTGACTCAAACTACTTGAAAATTTCATTTTTTTAGGAGGAATTTCTCCATTGAAACTTTTAAAAAGGAATTCATTTTAAAGCAGAATGGAATTATATTTTTATGCTTGAATTGTCAAATCATTCTTTAAAAAGATTAAGAAGAAACTTATTTTGATCATTACTTACCCAGTTTTAGAAAACTAGTCCTACCAGTGATGCTTAATAAATTACAAGTGAACAGCAAAATTTCTTATTTTAGTCTGTATATCGTTGATACTTTAAAACAATTTTCAGAGATTTACCTCCAATCTGTTTGTCATATTTATTTCTGTTTTCGTTGTATAACAAATATATAGTTAGTGCAACACAGATTATTTGAAGGTACTAGGAAACTTGTCTCTTTCTGTACCTGGCAGATAAATAATTAGTAAATAATCTTGTAGTTACAAGAGCTTCCCTTGTGGCTCAGCTGGTAAAGAATCTGCCTGCAATGCAGGAGACCTGGGTTTGATCCCTGGGTTAGGAAGATTCCCCTGAAGAAGGGAAAGGCTACCCACTTCAGTATTCTGGCCTGGAGAAACCCATGGGGTCCCAAAGAGTTGAACATGACTGAGAGACTTTCACTTACAGTTACAAAGATTAATATATCTATAGATTCATCATTTACAAACTTTGTTAGTATGTCAACAATGTCTTAAGTTAACTTCCCCCAATCAATTCTGTAAATTTTACTTTCTCTTCAGATTTATTCAACTCTTAAGGATTTCACTCACATGCAAGATGTGTTACTCATTTCATTGGAAGATGCAGAATCATTTATGGAAGTGCTCTCCATCTCAAGGGTCAAACCTTTCTGAGGCTCAGTTATCTCTGTACCATATAGTGGAGGAATAATATATCTTAGTTTAACCGGGATAGTACTGGTTTATGCCTCTTGTCTTTCTATTTTTGTTGTTGTTGTTAGCCCTATTTTATTATTTTTATAATTGACATGCCAATAGTAGTAGTTAACAGTAGCAGCGGTAGTCATAGTAGTAATGAATGCAGTTCATTAGACTGGGATTGCCTCTCCTTCCTGACCTGTTACCTGTAATAAAAAAAGAAAATGCAGCACTGTAGAAAATAAGTAAAATGATAAAAGCTTTTTCTTCTCCCCCAGATAACCAGTCTTTCGGTTCAAAGTAAATAATTACTAAGAGTTTAGTTTCTTATTTATCCTTTTTTTCTCTTAGATAAATATATATTTATCTAAATATATATTTATTTGTGTACTGTTCATGTTGTGTAATATTCTTTCTGTTGTGAGTTACCTTGGCAAAGACCATGCTCAGCGAACATTTAGGTGCTTTAGAGCTAGTTCAAAACAGGGCTAAACTTCCACAGAGAAGCACACTTTTTTTTTCCTCTGGCAGTGGACAAAAATTTTGAACATATTTGTAGAATTGTCCTTGTTGATATTTTTGAGTAAAATAGATGGTGAATTTATTAAATAGATGATGATTTATGAGGCTTTACTGAATTGAAAATATAAACACACGGGATATGAATATTTATCATGGGGTTTTTGTGGTTTGTTAGTTCTGGGCCCTCTGTAGGCCCTTTGAGTTTTGAAATACATGCTGTTCAGTTCCAGGAAATTTTCTCGTATTACTTCTTTGGTAATTTCCTTTCTTCTGTTTCTTTTGCTCTCTCTTTCTGAAACTTTTATTTGGATACACCCTTAATGGACCAGTTAGCTAATTTCTCATTATTTCCTTTCTAGTGAGGTTGTGTTGGCTTTTGCTGTAATACTTCAATTGGGTGTTTTCTTTCTTCAGCCACCTTTTTAGTATTCAGTAGACTGAGCAACTTCACTTTTCACTTTCATGCATTGGAGAAGGAAATGGCAACCCACTCCAGTGTTCTTGCCTGGAGAATCCCAGGGACAGGGGAGCCTGGTGGGCTGCCGTCTGTGGGGTCGCACAGAGTCGGACACGACTGAAGCAACTTAGCAGCAGCAGCAGCACCTCCCTTTGATCTTTTTTTTTCATGTTCCTTTTTAGTGAGCCTATGCCTCTGGACTATAAACTTGAGTTTCTCAGTTTTTTTCTCCCTCTTTAGGTAAGACAGGATGCTCCAGCTGACTGGTGTTAGGTGTTCTCCTTTCTACCAGTCAAAAGGTCAATTAGGCTCTGATCGTACTCCAGCAGATTCGGAACTGGTTAATTAGTTCCTCCTAAGGGCAGACCTTGTTAAAAACTGGGTGCTACGGCAAGTTTCAACGTGGTTTCCTTGCTTCTCTTCCTGCTGGAAGATCTAGGAGATATTTCTCGTTTACTTACTGTTATCGTGTGATTGACCTCCTGGAAGTGAGACTAAAAAATTGTGTAATTCTCCCTGACTGGGTCCCCTGCAGTTTTGAACTCTCAGAGTTGTCCAGACTCTAGAAATCATTCCCAGTTGAGTTTGTCTTACTCCCAGCCGCATCAGTTCTGGTTTCTGCAACTCTTTCTGCTTTGGCATCTCTGGTCTGGCAAGCTGCAGTATGTTCCCTTTTTGTATATCTTGTTTCATGGTTGCAATGTTTTCTTATCTCTAAAATATATATTTGTGTGTGTGTATATGCCTTGTCTCCGTTTCCTCTATTTTATTCTTTTTCTGTTTGGGACTATATTCACATTGATTGCTATCATGAAATGTCAAAAATTATTTCTAACTGTTGGCTTATGATTTTAATTGAATTTTGCAGTCCTTAAACAACACCCCCCTCTCATTTATTTAGTTACTTAATCTCACTATTATTTTAGAGTTTTCTCTGTAGAGGCTTTGCATATCTTTTACTGAGTTTACTCTGAGATAGTTGGTGTTTTTAATTTGCTTTTGGAAATGGTATTATTTATTTATATTTTTTGAAAATATTATTTAAAAAGATATTTTCTAATTGTTGTAATTATATAGGAATATAAATTATGTATGTTGACTTTTACATTCTGTTAATTTATCTGTTTTCTTTTGTGATTTCTTTCTATGCATCCATGTTGTCTGCTCTTTGTGTGTCCGACTGTTTGCGACCCCATTAACTGCAGCATGCCAGACCTTCCTGTCCAATACCAACTCCCAAAGTTTACCCAAACTCATGTCCATTGAGTCGGTGATGCCATCCAACCATCTCATCTTCTGTCATCCCCTTCTCCTCCTGCCCTCAATCTTTCCCAGCATCAGGGTCTTTTCAAATGAGTCACCTCTTTCCATCAGGTGGCCAAAGTATTGGAGTTTCAGCTTCGCTCTCCATAGTAATCTTTATATACCTTTTATTTCTTCTTAACTAATTTCACTTGTGAGGAAAACAATGGAGTGGGAAAACCAGACTTTCATCTTATAAATAAAAATTTTACTATATTGAAAAGTGCAAGTGAAGTTGCTCAGTCTTGTCCAACTCTTTGCAACCCCATGGACTGTAGCCTACCGAGGTCTTCCATCCATGGGATTTTCCAGGCAAGAATACTGGAGTGGGTTGCCATTTCCTCCTCCAGAGGATCTTTCTGACCCAGGAATCTAACCTGCTTCTCCTGCATGGCAGGTGAATTCTTTATCTGATGAGTCACTGGGGAAGCCTGAGTGCCTGAGAGTGGAGATGAAATAAGATTGAAAAATAAAATAACTGTTGAAATTGATTGATGGGTACATTAAGAGCAGGGGATTACTTTATTTTGTATGTGTTTAAAGTTTTATATTATAGTTTACGTTTTATGTTAAAAAATTTTTTTTCACTATATAGTTTAGCATGGATGAGAATCTACTAAAGTTAATTCTGTTGACAGGTAGTCTTTGGAGTTTTATTTAGAGTTAGCAATAAGTCACATTTCCATATTTTAGCTGGAAATATCTTTAAATTTTCAGCTGTTTGGTGAGATAAAGTCAGAAGGAGTCTCCTAGACTTGATAAACCTCACTACTTCTTTAAAATGTTAGCAGCAAACCATAACCTCAGGTCAGTTAGAGCCTAAGACAGAATTTAGCGGTGAGTAAGTCAAATGATACTGTTTCCCCCTAAAGTGAACAGAAGCATAATTATGGTAGATTTTAATAACTGAATTTATGAGTAAATTGCCCATTCATTTGGTTTAAGTTTTATTTGTTTTTAAGATTTTCCTTGGTGATGCTTTAGAAATTCTATTGTATCAGACAGCAAAAGAGACACAGATGTAAAGAACAGACTTTTGGACTCTGGGAGAAGACGAGAGTGGGATGATTTGAGGGACTAGCACTGAAACATGTACATTACCATATGTGAAATAGACGACCAGTGCAAGTTCAGTGCATGAAGCAGGGCACTCAAAGCCGGTGCTCTGGGAGAACCCAGAGGGATGGGGTGGGGAGGGCNTGTTATCGTGTGATTGACCTCCTGGAAGTGAGACTAAAAAATTGTGTAATTCTCCCTGACTGGGTCCCCTGCAGTTTTGAACTCTCAGAGTTGTCCAGACTCTAGAAATCATTCCCAGTTGAGTTTGTCTTACTCCCAGCCGCATCAGTTCTGGTTTCTGCAACTCTTTCTGCTTTGGCATCTCTGGTCTGGCAAGCTGCAGTATGTTCCCTTTTTGTATATCTTGTTTCATGGTTGCAATGTTTTCTTATCTCTAAAATATATATTTGTGTGTGTGTATATGCCTTGTCTCCGTTTCCTCTATTTTATTCTTTTTCTGTTTGGGACTATATTCACATTGATTGCTATCATGAAATGTCAAAAATTATTTCTAACTGTTGGCTTATGATTTTAATTGAATTTTGCAGTCCTTAAACAACACCCCCCTCTCATTTATTTAGTTACTTAATCTCACTATTATTTTAGAGTTTTCTCTGTAGAGGCTTTGCATATCTTTTACTGAGTTTACTCTGAGATAGTTGGTGTTTTTAATTTGCTTTTGGAAATGGTATTATTTATTTATATTTTTTGAAAATATTATTTAAAAAGATATTTTCTAATTGTTGTAATTATATAGGAATATAAATTATGTATGTTGACTTTTACATTCTGTTAATTTATCTGTTTTCTTTTGTGATTTCTTTCTATGCATCCATGTTGTCTGCTCTTTGTGTGTCCGACTGTTTGCGACCCCATTAACTGCAGCATGCCAGACCTTCCTGTCCAATACCAACTCCCAAAGTTTACCCAAACTCATGTCCATTGAGTCGGTGATGCCATCCAACCATCTCATCTTCTGTCATCCCCTTCTCCTCCTGCCCTCAATCTTTCCCAGCATCAGGGTCTTTTCAAATGAGTCACCTCTTTCCATCAGGTGGCCAAAGTATTGGAGTTTCAGCTTCGCTCTCCATAGTAATCTTTATATACCTTTTATTTCTTCTTAACTAATTTCACTTGTGAGGAAAACAATGGAGTGGGAAAACCAGACTTTCATCTTATAAATAAAAATTTTACTATATTGAAAAGTGCAAGTGAAGTTGCTCAGTCTTGTCCGACTCTTTGCAACCCCATGGACTGTAGCCTACCGAGGTCTTCCATCCATGGGATTTTCCAGGCAAGAATACTGGAGTGGGTTGCCATTTCCTCCTCCAGAGGATCTTTCTGACCCAGGAATCTAACCTGCTTCTCCTGCATGGCAGGTGAATTCTTTATCTGATGAGTCACTGGGGAAGCCTGAGTGCCTGAGAGTGGAGATGAAATAAGATTGAAAAATAAAATAACTGTTGAAATTGATTGATGGGTACATTAAGAGCAGGGGATTACTTTATTTTGTATGTGTTTAAAGTTTTATATTATAGTTTACGTTTTATGTTAAAAAATTTTTTTTCACTATATAGTTTAGTGTGGATGAGAATCTACTAAAGTTAATTCTGTTGACAGGTAGTCTTTGGAGTTTTATTTAGAGTTAGCAATAAGTCACATTTCCATATTTTAGCTGGAAATATCTTTAAATTTTCAGCTGTTCCGGTGAGATAAAGTCAGAAGGAGTCTCCTAGACTTGATAAACCTCACTACTTCTTTAAAATGTTAGCAGCAAACCATAACCTCAGGTCAGTTAGAGCCTAAGACAGAATTTAGCGGTGAGTAAGTCAAATGATACTGTTTCCCCCTAAAGTGAACAGAAGCATAATTATGGTAGATTTTAATAACTGAATTTATGAGTAAATTGCCCATTCATTTGGTTTAAGTTTTATTTGTTTTTAAGATTTTCCTTGGTGATGCTTTAGAAATTCTATTGCATCAGACAGCAAAAGAGACACAGATGTAAAGAACAGACTTTTGGACTCTGGGAGAAAGCGAGAGTGGGATGATTTGAGGGACTGGCACTGAAACATGTACATTACCATATGTGAAATAGACGACCAGTGCAAGTTCAGTGCATGAAGCAGGGCACTCAAAGCC
>SJYW01032852.1:709829-720410 GCA_006410735.1 Raphicerus campestris | reverse complement strand
GGGCGGTGGAAGGGGGGTTCAGGGTGCGGGGGCAGCATGTACACCCGTGGCTGATTCATGTTGCTGTATGGCAAAATCCACCACAATATTGTAAAGTAATTAGCCTCCAATTAAATAATTTAAAAAAGAAATTCTATTGCATCAAATAAAATTTGTGAAAATACATGAAAAAAATTAGAGCACTTACTTAGGTTAGATAATATGAGTTGTTTTGTATATGAGCTGTTTGTATGAGTTGTTTTGTATGAATTTATCTTGTGGGAAATAAATTACTAGGTACTTACTATGTGTAGGATACTGCATGATGATTTTTAAATGTGTATGAAATGTGGTACAGCCATTGAGAAAAATTAGGTAGCCTTCTAGTACAGGTATGGAAGGCTGTTCAGATCTGTTGTTACTTGAAAAAATGATTTATAGAGCACTGTGATCTCATTTGTGTAAAGAAAGAAAAGTTAGGGCAGATGGGATACCACATGAATACAGGGTGTGTGTCTCTATGTGCTTGGGTCTGTATGTGTGTGTGTACAAAGAAATTTTCTGAAAAGAAATTCAACTGAGTTATTGGTGTTAATCATTGGACGTAACAAGGGGACAGTGAATCTGAGTGAGAGTTTCGGTTTCTGCTTTACCTTTCAGTTCTTTTTGAAACTTCCTGGCATAATGGTTTTTTAATTAAAAATTTAAAAATATATTGTAGAATTGTATCATACAAAGTTATTTTTTATTTTTAGTAACATATTTCTAAGATCCTTTAGAGAAAATGAGCAAAGGAAGTTTTTCAAAGAGAAAACTGAGATATCCAATAAGCATAGGTAAAATTATTTACTTGCACCTGTAATTAAGAATATGCTAATTAAAAGAATGATGAGATATTATTTTATACCCATCTTATTGAAACATGCTTAAAAGTGCCAAGTAGAATTCAGGATGTTGTGGAAAACGGGTGATTTCATACACTGGGGTAAAGGTAGAAATTGGTATAGCACTTAGGAAAGAAACTAGGTTGTGTCTGATAAAGTTGAAAACACTTAAATCTAGCATTTCTGCTTCCAAGTGTGTACCCTAGAGAAACTCTTGTACATTTGTACAAATATATTTATTGTGATAGTGAAATGATGCAAAAATGGGAATAACCTATGTTTTCATAATGGGGGGGTTTACATGAGGCAATTCTGCTATGATATTGTGATANGCATTTCTGCTTCCAAGTGTGTACCCTAGAGAAACTCTTGTACATTTGTACAAATATATTTATTGTGATAGTGAAATGATGCAAAAATGGGAATAACCTATGTTTTCATAATGGGGGGGTTTACATGAGGCAATTCTGCTATGATATTGTGATATTGAAATGATGCAAAAATGGGAATAACCTATGTTTTCATAATGGGAGGGTTACATGAGGCAATTCTGCTATGATCATCGAATGGAATACTGTAGCAATTAAAAATTAAACAGCCATTATTGATTAAAAAGTAATCACATTGCAAAGGGATAGATACAGTTATACTATTCACGGAAATTTTCAAAACACAAAGCATTTCTGTTTTTTTGGACACATACATGTGTAATAAAGCATGGGATGGGAGGAATATATACTAACTTCAGATTATTCATTTTTCTTAGAGGAAAAACTGCTGATACTTCTCTAGAAATAGGAAGGCTACAAATTCTATTTTCTTAAAAGCAAATAGGTTAGGAGTAAATGTGATGTTGTTGACATTTATGTTATCTAAGTGGTAGATTGAACCATGGTTGTTAAATAATTCTCTGTACTTTTCTGATTTTTTGAACTGTGATAGTAATTTTGAATATAAAATACTTTTAAGTTTAGTATTCAGTTCAGTTTTTGAGGGTTCTTTGAAACTTGATTTATTGGAAAGTCATATAATGTTGCTGGAAATAACATTATATGACTATATTATTACTATAAGTCATATAATAATGTTGGAAAGGCATATATAACACCTATAATATATTCCTTTTTCAGAAGAAAATATAATAAATATTTGAGTAAATTGTTTGCATAATGTATTTCCTAGTTTTACATAAAGTATTCTTTATCTAAAAATTTATTTTTTTCCTTTTCAGACAGCATGTTTTCGTGAAGAAAGGGACGTGTTAGTGAATGGAGACAATAAATGGATTACAACTTTGCATTATGCTTTCCAGGATGACAATAACTTAGTAAGAATCATTGTTATATGTTTCTATATATTTATTACCTTTTTATTGGCAAAATTTAGCATTATTTTCTGTGAAGCATTGTTTAAATGTAAATGTTCTTTAGAAAACCACTGTATTTCAGAGAGTATAAATTTGATATATGATTTGTNAACTTAGTAAGAATCATTGTTATATGTTTCTATATATTTATTACCTTTTTATTGGCAAAATTTAGCATTATTTTCTGTGAAGCATTGTTTAAATGTAAATGTTCTTTAGAAAACCACTGTATTTCAGAGAGTATAAATTTGATATATGATTTGTTTCCCTGGGTAATTTAATACCTTTCAATTGAAATTTTTAATGTTTTTTAGTAAGTCAAATCCAAACATTTAAATTCTGTAAAAGGTGGTCAGGATTTTTTCCCCATGATTCTGTCAATGTAATTTATTTCTATTGTAAATGTAATAGTATTCTATTACTATTTAGAATTTTACACATTTTTCAAAGTTGTCATGTGCTACTTTAAGTAGGTGAAGGCGAAGGTGAAGTCGCTCAGTCGTGTCCGACTCTCTGCGACCCCATGGACTGTAACCTACTAGGCTTCTCCATCCATGGGATTCTCCAGGCATGAATACTGGAGTGGATTGCCATTTCCTTCTCTAGGGGATCTTCCCGACCCAGGGATCGAACCCGGGTCTCCCGCGTTGGGGGCAGATGCTTTAACCTCTGAGCCACCAGAGCCATATTTAAAATTTAGGCTTTGTTTAATTTTATATTACCATCATCGACCACTAGACAAAAGAAGTTGGGGAAGAGTCTGGAGGAAAATCAACCTATTAGAAACACTGCCAAATGAAGATTGAAGAGATGAACAAGTGAATAGGAAAATAAGACAGAATCTACCACAGTTGAACATAAGAATCCTGGGCTCTTACTCAGGGGTCTTTATTTTCTGACCCCAATTTTTATTTCAAGATTTATTTTTTAGCATGCATATGCTTAGTGACTGCTTTGTGCCAGCCACTACACTATGTACTGGGATATAAAAATTAATAAGACATTTTTCATTTGATAAACATTTATTGAACATGTCCTGTGTGCTTGGCACTGTTCTTTGGATTCTAGCAACTTGGTAGTAAATAAGACAGACAAAGATCTTATTTTTACAACTCTTGTGAGGGAAGCCAGATAAGAAATTCCCAGTCAATTAAATAATATTTTCATTGTTTCTTATAAAGAAAAATATAACATTTATTCAAAAATATAAAGTCAATAAGGGTTCTTCTGAGACAAGTGTAAGTTGGCTAAACCAAGAAGGGAGAAGAGGCAGAGAGGGGTTGGTGAACTTGGACATCTGAAGCCACCTGTTATGTTCCTGTTGATGGAGGATAAAGAGGCTTTGGTGATGAGAGAGGAGAGATACATGAGTCACACTGTGTAGCACTTTATACATTATGGTATGTAAATTAGACTTTAACAGCCATGAGTTTCAAAAGCAAAATTTTTTTAAATCATAGAACTCATGTGTGTGGTTTTTAAAATGACATTATATCTGAAAGCCAGCTTAGTTGGTAAAGAATCCGCCTGCAATGCAGGAGACCTGGGTTCGATCCCTGGGTTGGGAAGATCCCTGGAGAAGGGAACAGCTATCCATTCCTGTATTCTGGCCTGGAGAATTGTATAGTCCATGGGGTCACAAGATGACAGCCTGGCTTTGACTTTCACTTTCATATCTTAAAGCCTAGACAGTGAAGCATATAGAAATGCAGCTGAACTGATTGATAGCTTTCCTCCTCCTTTCTGTCATGCTTTTTCAGGGTTCTTTCTTAGAACAAAACTGCTGTTTTAGGACTATAGAAGGNGCCTAGACAGTGAAGCATATAGAAATGCAGCTGAACTGATTGATATCTTAGCTTTCCTCCTCCTACTTTCTGTCATGCTTTTTCAGGGTTCTTTCTTGGAACAAAACTGCTGTTTTAGGACTGTAGAAGGGTTTGTGGCAGGAAAGGATGGGGCTGACAGAGGGATGAGAGGAAGGCTAATAGGGTTATGATAAGGAGGGGAGAGATAGGTAAAATGAGGCTTCCTGAGTGTAGGCCATGCAGAAGAGTTCAAATTTTATTCTAATTTCAAGGAGGATTTTAAGGACAGTGTGATAATCAGTTTTGTATTTTGTACAGAACATCTTAGCAGCAGTGTGAAGGATGGATTTCAGAAGGCTAGACTAGAGTGGATTNGGCTTCCTGAGTGTAGGCCATGCAGAAGAGTTCAAATTTTATTCTAATTTCAAGGAGGATTTTAAGGACAGTGTGATAATCAGTTTTGTATTTTGTACAGAACATCTCAGCAGCAGTGTGAAGGATGGATTTCAGAGGGCTAGACTAGAGTGGATTAGGCAATGGCACCCCACTCCAGTACTCTTGCCTGGAAAATCCCATGGACGGAGGAACCTGGTAGGCTGCAGTCCATGGGGTTGCTAAGAGTTGGACACAACTGAGCAACTTCACTTTCACGCATTGGAGAAGGAAATGGCAACCCACTCCAGTGTTCTTGCCTGGAGAATCCCAGGGATGGGGGAGCCTGTTGGGCTGCCCGTCTATGGGGTCACACAGAGTCGGCCACGACTGAAGTGACTTCGCAGCAGCAGACTAGAGAGACGAGTTACGAGACAATATTCAGGTGACAGATAATGAGAATTTGAATAAAGCTGATGGCGGGGATGGATTTAGGTACTATTTAGGAAGTAAGATAATTAGAACTTGTGTCAGAGTGAATGTCAGTGGTGGAGAGAGGAATCAAAATGATTCCCAGTTTTCTGGGGTCTGACTTACAGGGTTCTGTACTTGGTAGTTGATTCCAGAGTTGGGGAATATAGGAAAGAAGAGAAAATTTAAAGTAGATGGGGAAATGGTTAGTTTAATTTGGTATATGTTCGGTTTGAATTATAGTGTGATCTATTTAATAGGTTATAGATATTAGTCTGGTGTTTCTAAGAGTAAATAGCAACATTTATTTTGGAGTTATTATCTTACAGACCAGATTTTGGTAAGCTCTGACCTGTGGTTTAAATCTGAACCACCACCTATTTTCACACAGCCTGCAAAGCTGAGAATTATTTTTACAATTTTAAATAATTGAAAGAAAATCAAAAGAAGAGTATTTTGTGACTTGTGAATCTCTTAAAGTTCAGATTTCACTGTCTGTAGTTTTATTGACATAGCCATGCCATTGATTTGCACACTACCTATGGCTGCTTTTGTGCCTCAGTGGCAAAGTTGACTAGTTGTGATGGAGACTGGCGCTGTGACAGAAGGTAACACTGTATGTGTTATTCATTGCTTTGTACTGCTGTGCTCAGCAGACTATAAATTACAGTGACATTTCAAGTGCTGTATATATGTGTGTATATATATATACATATACATATATATATATATATATCTCTATACCATGGCATTTTTTATTTAAATTAATAGCACATATGCCTCATGTCAAAATAAGAAAGGTAGATTTTTCAAATATCATGCTCTTAAGGCACAGAAGATTGTGGATTATTTTATTAATAAACTACAGCATGGTGTTCATTACACCACTGTGCTTCACCTGTACTAATAGAATACAGTAAATGTCTACACGGCTAAACTGAGCACTCATCACAACATTCCTAACTCATAGGAAAGCAGCAGCCAGAAAAGTTAGAATGTAACCCAATATCTTACCAGAGCAGAACCTCTTCACAAAATAAAAAATGAAAGTGAGGCTGCAACTGTAGCACCTGAGTGTCTCATTTATTAATCAAGCAAGGAAAGCCATTGACCAATATTGAGTTAATGAAATCATATACGATTGCAGCAGCCAAAGAAATGTGTCCACAGAAAATAAACTTGTCTAAGACTTAAGGAGAACTGTTACTCAAAGAACTGAGGACATTGGAAGGAGCATCAGTGGTGGATTATAAAAGCAGAAAGATATAACCATTTCCTATCACATTGAGAGGTTTTCTTTGACTCTTGAGTGGAAAGATGTTGCTGATTCTGCTCAGTCCTTGTTATTTGAGGAATCAGTGTTTGAGTTTTAAGTATTTGAGGAATTAGCCTCTCTGAACATTTTGTGGAATCATTATTGTCATATTATTAGGTTGGCACAAATGTAATTACAGTTTCTGACCATGAATTTTAAATCATTATAATTAGGCTCAAATATATCTTTATTAATCAAAATAGGAACCACTATAATCAACACATTTTTGCCAATGAGAAATAAGTTTATTCCTGTAGTGTAAAAATCCATGCTTTGGGATTTGATGAACTCTTGAGAAGTATTTTCTACATCCTGCTGTTTGTGGAAGCATTTTCCCTGCAGTAAGTTGTCTAGATACTTGAAGAAGTGGTAGTCTGTTGGCATGAGGGCAGGTGAATGTGGCATATGAGGCAAAACTTCGTAGCCTAATTCCTTCAACTTTGGAAGCATTGGTTGTGCAATCGGGCATTATCATGGAGAATTGGGCCCTTTCTATTGACCAGTGCTAGCCGCAGGCATTGCGGTTTTCGATGTATGTCATCAATTTGCTGAGCCTGCTTCTCAGATGTAATGATTTTGCTGGGATTCGGAAAGGTATAGTAGATCCGACTTGTAACAGACCACGAGACAGTGACCATGTCCTTTTATTTGGTGCAAGTTTGGCTTTGGGAAGTGCTTCGGAGGAACTTCTCGGTCTAGCCATTGAGCTGGTCATCACCAACTGTTGTAAAAATCCACTTTTTGTCACACATCACAATTTGATGGAGAAATAGTTCACTGTTGAGTAAAAGTAAAGATGATGACACCTCAAAGCAATGATTTTTTTGATTTTTCGGTCAGCTCGTAAGGCACCCACTTATTGAGCCTTTTCACCTTTCCAATTTGCTTCAAATGCCAAATGACTGTAGAATGGCACTGAACATTGAATGCCAGTATTGAATTCTTGGACAACTTTTCGTGCAGTTGTAAGAGGATCAGCTTCTGTAACGGCTCTGTGATGGCTTCTGTAATGGACGTTGCAGACTTTCAATGTATGGCCACTGTGCTCCTCATCTTCAAGGCTCTTGTCTCCTTTGCAAAACTTCTTGAACCATCACTGTACATTCTTTAGCAGTTCCTGGACCAAATGCACTGTTGATGTTGTTTGTGAGTTGTCTCTGCTGCTTTATGAGCCGTTTTGAACTGAAGAAAATTGCTTGAATTTACTTTTTGGTCTAACATCATTTCCCTAGTCTAAAATAAATATGAAGTAAGAAGCAAGTAATAAGTCAGTAGCAAAAAACAAACAAATAAACCATAAAGTGAGAAATGTGCATTAAAATGATACATAACATAACCACATTTATTTAAGAATATATTCCAGTATCAAAGTCAAATTTCAATAATGCAAAAACTGCAGTTACTTTTGCACCAACCTAGTGTTTTCAAAGAAGTTAAGAAAATATTGTTTTGATACAACCTGAATTGTAATCTGCTAAAATGTGTTACAGTGGAGTGTGGTAAAACAGGAAAAGGCTTATTTGGACAGATTTATAAATTATGTGAACATAATAGGTGCTTGAAGCCTGTGGATGTTCATTTTTGTGTTAATCAGCAGGCAGCTTGCTGTAAGTATTTGAATCTATCATGTATTGAACCAGTAGTATCAAAGTTGTGTTTCATTCAGTTTTTTTGAAACAACTGTAATCATTTCTATGGATTTTTTTCTTTCATCAAATCAAAAGCCAGACATTCTTGCTATGCCATACGCCCATTCATTGATTTTACAGTGGTAATGTTTTATTACAGTATTTTGAACAAAGGGCTGGCTGAAATATTTCTGAATCCAAAACCCCACCTTCAACCATTATTGTAAAGTATTGAATAGGCTTGGAAATTAGCTTTTCCTGTAGACTTGATATGTTTTCAAAATAAATTTAATATAAGATTACAAGGCAAAACAACACTTATATGAAAAACTATGCTGTGGTGAAGTCATTTTTACAGCTAATGTTTGAATTACAAGAAATGTCAAGTTGCTGTATCTACTTCCCATATTGTCAAAAGTGAAAAGGAGAGAGATCTCCATTTCCGTATAGATTTGCAGCAGAGATCTTTTGAGGTCAAACTACAATTCTAACATCAGCTCTTGGCACTTGATGCAAATGCAAAGGAAATGTTCATAGTTCAAAATCCGTTTAACTGTGAAGTGAAGAACTTCCATCTAACTTTCACTTAGAAGTGGTTAATCTGCAGTAATGGCATGCTTAAACCCAAGTATCAGGAGAAAAATTTAATAGCATTCTATAAATGCCTTACAGCTGAGGAATATGCTCAATCAAAATTATATACTCATGAACTGACACCAGTACCTTTTCTTGTGAATAGATAGTTTCACAGATGGGATGTGTAGAATCTCATTTTAGATCAGCATTTACAGATTTACATTTGCAGTAGATTTTTGATGACTTGAGGCTTCCCAATTAGTTCAGCTGGTGAAGAAGCTCCCTGCAATTCAGGAGACCCTGGTACAATTCCTGGGTTGGGAAGATCCCCTAGAGAAGGGAACAGCTACTCACTCCTATCTTCTGGCCTGGAGAATTGCTTGGACTATATAGTCCATGGGGTCACAAAGAGTTGAACGTGACTGAGCAACTTTCACTTCAACTTTCTTTTGATGATAGGGATCACTAACTTTGAGCAACAGTTAAGCAAACTTTTATATTCCCCTCTGCTTATAAAAGGATTACATTTTCTCATTAGTAGTCTGTATTACCAAATTTGTACTAATTATCATTGTATTTTGCTAATGAAATATGTGGAAATTTTTTCTGTTTTTATATATGTACCTATATGTTATTTTGATTTTGCCTCTTACCTGCCAAGCCTAAACCCTATTTACTATGTAGTCCTTTACAAGAAAACTTGGCCAACACCTTTTGCAGATAGCAGTGAATTTCAGGAGTGAATGAGAATCAGTAAATAGTGCTTGTGAAATGAGAAAACAGATGTGCCTAGAGAAGACGGAGATAGGACACCTGAAGTAGAAAACTTGTGGACATGATCCGAGCAAGAAAGAGAATCGTAATACTGCACCATGGAAGCTAAAGCAAGGAGAGTTGGTAGAGGAAACCATTAACAGTGTAGTATTGTTATTGTTCATTCATGTCCAACTCTTTGTGACACCGCGGACTACAGCACACCAGGCTTCCCTGTCCTTCACCATCTCCCGGAGCTTGATCAAACTCACGTCCACTGAATTGGTGATGCCATCTGACCATCTTATCCTCTGCTGTTCCCTTCTACTCCTTCCTTCAATCTTTCCCAGCATCAGGGTCTTTTCTAATGAGTTGGCCCTTTGCATCAGGTGGCCAAAATATCAGAGCTTCAGCTTCAGCATCAGTCCTTCCAATGAATATTCAGGATTGATTTCCTTTAGAATTGACTGATTTGATCTCCTTGCAGTCCAAGGTGCTAAATAAAAAAGAGATGACTGGAAATACTGTGCCCACCCAAATCCTGTGTTTCAGCCTCAGTGGAATACCCTCCATTCTTGAACATTTTCTGTACTCTTCTATACTTTTCTTCATTTTTATTTTCCATAATACCTTTCATACTATGTCACTTCTCTTCCTCTTCCTGCCGCTAGTCCTGTTGATGTCTAGCCAG
The DNA here is from genome assembly GCA_006410735.1 of Raphicerus campestris. Taxonomy (NCBI): domain Eukaryota; kingdom Metazoa; phylum Chordata; class Mammalia; order Artiodactyla; family Bovidae; genus Raphicerus; species Raphicerus campestris. The sequence goes on along the minus strand of SJYW01032852.1, from coordinate 710,570 downwards.
TACTTTAAAACTGTGCTCAAATTCTGTGTCTTAAAGTAATTCAGAATTCACAGTTTGAATTAATCTTTCCTATTTCATTTTACCTTTACATTTTCAGTACTGCTATTATATGATTAACCTATGTGTGTGTGTCTTTGATTTTTTTGGTACAATTAAAAATTTTTTGAATAAATGACATGAACTCTGTTATCTTTAGCTAAAATATAATCAGAGATTAGTGAAACTTAATAGTTGTGGGGTTTATCTGATATCAGGACAGGTCAAGGTGTTCAAGCAGGGTCATTACTTGTACTTATATTTCATACATGCTTCCAGAGTATAGTAGTGTTTTTCAAACTTCAAATTGTGACCCTTTAGTGAGTTATAAGGAGAAGGAAATGGCACCCCACTCCAGTACTCTTGCCTGGAAACTCCCATGGGTGGAGGAGCCTGGTAGGCTGCAGTCCATGAGGTCACGAAGTCGGACATGACTGAGCGACTTCACTTTCACTTTTCCTTTCATGTATTGGAGAAGGAAATGGCAACCCACTCCAGTGTTCTTGCGTGGAGAATCCCAGGGACAGGGGAGTCTGGTGGGCTGCCATCTATGGGGTCACACAGAGTCGGACATGACTGAAGTGACTTAGCAGTGAGTTATAAAATCAACTTAGTAGGTTACAACCAGCACTTGAATATCAAATGATAGAGTTCAAATAATAGGAATAAATATTATTTTATAACATTAATTTCTTTTATAATGAT
>SJYW01032852.1:695460-706138 GCA_006410735.1 Raphicerus campestris | reverse complement strand
CTGTTATCTTTAGCTAAAATATAATCAGAGATTAGTGAAACTTAATAGTTGTGGGGTTTATCTGATATCAGGACAGGTCAAGGTGTTCAAGCAGGGTCATTACTTGTACTTATATTTCATACATGCTTCCAGAGTATAGTAGTGTTTTTCAAACTTCAAATTGTGACCCTTTAGTGAGTTATAAGGAGAAGGAAATGGCACCCCACTCCAGTACTCTTGCCTGGAAACTCCCATGGGTGGAGGAGCCTGGTAGGCTGCAGTCCATGAGGTCACGAAGTCGGACATGACTGAGCGACTTCACTTTCACTTTTCCTTTCATGTATTGGAGAAGGAAATGGCAACCCACTCCAGTGTTCTTGCGTGGAGAATCCCAGGGACAGGGGAGTCTGGTGGGCTGCCATCTATGGGGTCACACAGAGTCGGACATGACTGAAGTGACTTAGCAGTGAGTTATAAAATCAACTTAGTAGGTTACAACCAGCACTTGAATATCAAATGATAGAGTTCAAATAATAGGAATAAATATTATTTTATAACATTAATTTCTTTTATAATGATACTGAATATTCATATAAACCATATTTTTTATTGTGAGTTATAGTCAGAATTGCCTAAAAGTCATGACATAGAGCTTTGCACATTTTAGTTGCTCAGTTGTGAAACTGAATGGATTATTTGACTTGAATTTACCATACTTACATGAAATTTTAGGGATGAATGTATCGTTTCAAATATAATCTGCATAGCTAAGCAAATTAAAAAGTAACTCAAACAAGTGCCAAGTATTTGTTTAGCAAAATTATAACAATTTATCATAGCTTTGCAAAAATTTTAAGATAAGGACTATAGACCTCTATGACAATATATTCTACTGTGGATAGATATAACACTGTATATTTATGGTTTGCTTAAAATCTATATTTTGCTATAAATATAGAAGTATATAGAATGGAAATAAAGTGTTCAAATACCAAATTTTATATAGCAAAATTTTACCTAATTTTCAATTTTAAAAGCCTGATTTATAGCTCAGAGATTCTGTCTCCTCTGAGTTATTGAGTCTTTGCTTTTTGTATTTGACTTAGGATTAATACTTCTTTTTCAGAGACATTTCTAAGAAATTGTGTGTGTAGCCAGTCATTAATTATATTAGAATTAAAGCTTCACAATAACTGAGGAGGACTGAAATTCTCTAGAACTCAGATCTCCTGTAAAATGTCAATTTTTCCTTACGGAAACCTTCATGGTACGAGTCAGAAGTCCTAAATTATCTTAGTTATCATCAAAGACTTTCTTTTGAATATTTACAAAATATAAGAAAATAAAATTGTTTAAAAATATTGACAAGCCTAACTATAGATAACCAAAAGAAAATTTTATTATACATAGTTATTTTCCAGAATAACTTTTAACCCTAGTAGCCCTAAACCAGTCAAACAAGTAATAGAATTTTCAGAGCTATACAGTTCAAGAAAGCTGTGATAAATATTCAGTAATTTGACTTTCATTTGTAATAAGTTCAGATTCACTATAGTCAGTTTATGAAACAATAATCATAGCATATGTGCATTTTATTTAGGAAGAAGTTGAATAATTTAATAAATGATATTAAGATGTGATTGAAACATTTTTTTCCTTAAGAAAAACTCACTAAAGACAAGCCTACTTGGTTGCATGTATATGGACACATAAACTTACTCAGACATCATTTAGAATATTACAAATCAACAAAATTTTCTTCTTCATATTTTTTTATCCACTCTTTCCTATTTAGTTATGTATTTTATTTTATTTTTTGGTTTGAGGAAAAAAACAGGAAAATATTTAAAGCAAAAGTTTTACTTTTTGAATTAACATTTGTAAACTGATTAGTGGATGAAAGATATTTATTTAATTTTCTTTAGTCATATGAACTTCAAATTCTTACAGCGATCCAGTTTGTACTGAAGATAGGAATAGTTAGAAAGGTATTTTTGTAAAGAGTGAAAAACAAAAAGCTAGAAGGGGTAAATAAAAGTGGGGCTCTAAGGACTGACTGTTAATCTCTTCATGTTACAGCAAGATGGCTAAAGGAGTTTGGTGTTCTCCCTAAGAAGACTTCTAAAGCCTATCTGTTCTGTGAAATGTTTTTCCCTTTGCACTGTTTATTTATTGTATGTGTTCACATGGCTTATTGTATGCCTTCATAGCATTCTTTTATTGTATGTTTTCACATACTTGAGCATTCTTTCCTTGGAATGTTGTTCCTTAAAAAGCAAAACTTTTAATTAAGGATTTTTTAGAAATTCAGAATTGGAAATTTTCTGATGTGTATATTCACATCTAAAGACCTGTTTATTTTGGAGGGATACAAGATTTCTGAAAACTCGGCCTGTATCCTTAATTTCTTTTTTTGTTATCCTGGTGCTTAGTACATGCTCTTTATGTCATGGATATTGGCAGCTTTTTTTCTGGATGCTGAGTCTCTTTGAGTAAGATGGAAACTGATCAGAGGATTAAGAACCCTGAGTTCTGACTTTCCCACTCCTAAATGTATGTTTGGGCAAATAATTTATCTTCATTCTCTTTTATTATGTAGCCATAAAATAGGAATAAACAGTCATATCCCTATCTCCAGTATAGGACACTATATAAATTATAATTACTGTACTTTAGTTCTATAGCTCCTACTTGTGGGGAAGTGAAAGCCATTGGCTACTCCAGCATGAACTTTAACTTTCTATGCTCTGACCTCAGCATCTTCCTTTCATCTCTCCCCTGTATAGAAATTTTTCCATATTTGGACCTCTTCTTTTCTCTCAATGTGAATGAGGTATATCTTTATATTTAGGATTATTCTTATTGTCCTTTGCCTTTGACTCCATCACCTTTGACCTCTAGCAGAACTTGACTCCAATGGTCAACTTCAGTTTGACTAGATTTTTTTTCCCCTTCTATACAGTGATATCTGTACAGTGATCTGTATACATTAAAAAGTTAATAGTCTCACCCTTTTAAGGTAACGGATGTTAACTTTGTTGTATCCTTCCATTTCCTGTGCTTGGTAGAATTGTATATTTGTGTGTGTGTGATATTTTCTTCCTTTTTATAAAAATGGAATTACAAAGTATGTATTATACTGCAGCTTGCTATTGTCACTTAAAATATCTCATGGGCACATATGTTTAATTTTCTCTTAGGCAACAGTACAATATTTCACAGAATGAAATATTCTGTTCAGTTCAGTTCAGTTCAGTCGCTCAGTCGTGTCTGACTCTGCGACCCCATGAATCACAGCACGCCAAGCCTCCTTGTTCATCACCATCTCTCGGAGTTCACCCAGACTCATGTCCATTGAGTCCATGATGCCATCCAGCCATCTCATCCTCTGTCGTCCCCTTCTCCTCCTGCCCCCAATCCCTCCCAGCATCAGAGTCTTTTCCAATGAGTAAACTCTTCGCATGAGGTGGCCAAAGTACTGGAGTTTCAGCTTTAGCATCATTTCTTCCAAAGAAATCCCAGGGTTGATCTCCTTCAGAATGGACTGGTTGGATCTCCTTGCAGTCCAAAGGACTCTCAAGAGTCTTCTCCAACACCACAGTTCAAAAGCATCAATTCTTCGGTGCTCAGCCTTCTTCACAGTCCAACTCTCACATCCATACATGACCACAGGAAAAACCATAGCCTTGACTAGACGGACCTTAGTTGGCAAAGTAATGTCTCTGCTTTTGAATATACTATCTAGGTTGGTCATAACTTTTCTTCCAAGGAGTAAGCATCTTCTAATTTCATGGCTGCAGTCACCATCTGCAGTGATTTTGGAGCCCCCCAAAATAAAGTCTGACACTGTTTCCACTATTTCCCCATCTATTTCCCATGAAGTGATGGGACCGGATGCCATGATCTTCGTTTTGGATCCAATTACAAGTTTTGATGGTGATCTCTATTCATATTTGCTCCAGTTATCAACAGTGCTGTGCAGTAAATATACTTGCCTGTAAGCCTTACACATTGGAGCTTTTATTTTAATTGACTATATTTGAAGGTAGGAGCAGAAGGGGACAACAGAGGATGAGATGGTTGGATGGCATCAATGGACAAGAATTTGAGTAAACTCTGGGAGTTGNTAGGGTTAGAAGTAGATGGACTTCACAGATTTAGTAGGAAATAGACTCAACAACGGAGAAGGCAATGACACCCCACTCCAGTACTCTTGCCTGGAAAATCCCATGGATGGAGGAGCCTGGTAGGCTGCAGTCCATGGGGTCGCTAAGAGTCAGATATGACTGAGCAACTTCACTTTCACGCATTGGAGAAGGAAATAGCACCCCACTCCAGTGTTCTTGCCTGGAGGATCCCAGGGACGGGGGAGCCTGGTGGGCTGCCTTCTAGGGGTCACAGAGAGTTGGACATGACTGAAGCGACTTAGCAGCAGCAGCAGCAGCAGACTCAACAAAACCCTGATGATTTAGTTGAATGTTGTAGTGGATAATAAAGGAGAAAGCATAAAAGAATGACTTAGAGACAGCCACTGGCNCTGCCTTCTAGGGGTCACAAAGAGTTGGACATGACTGAAGCGACTTAGCAGCAGCAGACTCAACAAAACCCTGATGATTTAGTTGAATGTTGTAGTGGATAATAAAGGAGAAAGCGTAAAAGAATGACTTAGAGACAGCCACTGGGATATGTTGTAGGAGAAAAGGGCCTTTTTTTCCTACGTGAGGTTATTACTTGTCTGCCTTTTTGGATGCGTTTCGTCTGCCTAACACTAAAACCCTATTGCGAGTATAGTTCATTTTCTTTTCTCTTGCAAATCTTTTGTGTTTTCTGCTTCTTGCTTTTCCCAGTGGCTGAATTCTGTCTTAACTGCACCTACTCTACCTCTGAGGACAAGGCAGGGGGGAAATGTGAATAGTCAGAGGCAGAACACTCTTAACAGGCAGGATAGGAAAGCAAGGAACACTTAAGTACTTATGTTTTATTCTGTCTCAGGGATGGTTGTATACTGTAGAAGAGATACGTGATATACACTGAAAGACTGGAAGGGAAGGAGTTCATGGAGTTTTGGGTTTGTTAAGGGAAGCACAAAGCATATGAGGATGAACGTAGATATAAGTGGTGACTCTTGGAGCCTAAGTTTTAAATGGTGACGGTGAGTGGAAAAAATGTTAGGATGATTATTTTTTATTTGTTATTGATAGATGGTATACTCAGACTTTAGGATTCTGGTATGGCAAGAATAGAGTACACTTTCAAGAGAGGACAGCTTTTGATGTAAAAGCCTTTGATCTATTTATACTCTGTGTGGTACCAAAAAAAATCCTGATTGGTACCTAGTAAATGTTTATTGGAGAATAAGTTATGTTTTATGACTTTCTATGTATAAATATTAGATTCTAGTTTTAATAGTAATTTTTTTTTGTTTGAAAAGTTTCTGTGTTTGCTACTATACTCAGAGTACTTCTTTTTAAAGTTAGGGTTGTGGATTTTTTCTCCATATCCATTGCCAATTTTAGCAACATGTTTAGGTTAACAAAATTTTACTACATTAAATTACTCTGTTCTAACCTTCTTGACAGTCTGTTAAACATTAGACTTTGTAAATACAGCAACTAAACCATAGACCATAATTTGAAATACATTGTTTTCCTGATTTTCAAGGATTAACAAAATGAAATGTTTCTCTTATTTAACAAAATTGCCCATGCTTATAATTTTAATGTATAATAAGAAGAATGTGAATTTTCTCAAGACTTTTAAATCTTAATGTCAGCTTGGTAATAAACTTGAAGTAGTAACTCTCTTCTATAATAAAATCACCTTAAAGACATTATAACTGGCATTTAAACATACTCTGTTTACTAACCTTCTTGTTTTAAATGCTGTACTCTGGAGAAAGTATCATTATTGTAGTTATATAGATAAGAAAGTAAAGTGCCAAAGGAATTAATTTTTCAAAAGCCACTTATAACCCACAGTTAGAATTCTGAATACAGGTATTTCTGAGTACAAAACCTTCTTTCCACTATGTTTAGCTTTCACTCACTGTATAACAAAACTATGTAACATAACAATATACTCACGTATATGTAATACATATCTAGAAAATAACAGAGAAGTAGTCTAGAAAATAGTGAAAAGTTATGACAGACATAGTCTATAATCTAACAACCCAGATTGCATTTTGTTGTCTACTCCTTGTTTTATCTTTTTTGGAATACACACACTGTAAAAGGACACTATTGTTTTTATTTACATTGTTGCACACTACTTCAGTTCTGACATTCTCCCACACCAGCTGGGTGTCCTCTAATTTAACTCAGTTCTGATACTGTCCACCTAGAGAAGGTATCAAGTCTCACAGCTTAAGGGTTCAGTCCTTTAAGATGTCCCCACTGTATACTCCCCAAAGCAAAGTCCATGTTGTTACTTGTGCTTCTGACCTCCAGGCTGTAGCTGAGAGATTTCTACCACCCTCTCCTCAAATTCAGTTTCTTTGCTAAAGCTGCTCACAGAACTCAGAAACAGCCCAATGGAACAGATATGGAGGGTAGGCACGGAGCTTTATGCCCACTCCCAGGATGTACCACTCTCCCAGCACCTCCACCTGTTAATCACCCTAGGTGCTCTGTAAAACCCCATGCTGAGTTTTTATGAAGGTCTCACAACTTAAGCATGATTGCTTAGATTGATTAAATAATTGGCCTTTTTTTTTTTTAACTGAAGCATAGTTGATTTACAATGCTGTGTTAGTTGCTGGTATAGAGTACTGTGATTCAGGTATACGCATACATACACACACATACATATCTATACATATTGTTTTCCATAATGTTTTATTATAGAATATTGAATATAGTTCTCTGTGCTATGGAGTAGGACCTTATTGTTTATTTTGTATACAATAGTTCGTATATGCTCTTCCCAAACTCCTAATTTATCCCTCTCCTACCTCCTTTCCCCTTCGGTAACCATACCTATGTTTGTTTTCTATGTATGTGAGTGAGTCTGTTTCTGCTTTGAAAATAAGTTCATTTGTGTTACATTTTGGATTCCACAGATAAGCGATACCATATGGTGTTTGTCTTTCTCTGTCTGACTGACTTCACTTAATATGATAGTCTCTATATCCATCTCGGTTACTGCAAATATTATTTCATGCTTTTAAGGGCTGAGTAGTATTCCATTATGTATATGTACCACATCTTCTTTATCCTTTCATCTGTCAGTGGACATTCAGGCTGCTTCCACAGTTATAAATAGTACTGCTATGAACATTGAGGGTATATGTATCTTTTTGAATTATCATTTCCTCCAGATATATGCCCAGGAGTGGGACTGCTGGATCATATGGATGTTAATGATTTATTCAATTTCCAGTTCCTTTCCCTGGAGATCACGAGTGAGGGCTCTGGGGGTGAGGGTGTGAGACTCAAAGTTCTGATACTCTACTCTTGGTTGGTTCCCCAGGCAACCAGCCCCCATCCTTAGGTTTCCTAGAGGTTTTCCAAAAGTCACCTTATAAACTCTGGTGTGACTGAAAGGAACTTGTTATACATAACAAAAGACACCTTTATCTTGTCATTTGGGAAATTCTTTTTTTTTTTTTTCAACTTATGTATTTTAATTGGAGGCTAATTACTTTACAATATTGTAGTGGTTTTTGTCATACATTGACATGAATCAGCCATGGGTTTACATGTGTTCCTCATCCTGAACCCCCCTCTCACCTCCCTCCCCAACTCATCCCTCTGAGTCATCCAGTGCACCAGCCCTAAGCACCCTGTCTCATGCATCGAACCTAGACTGATGATCTGTTTCATATATGATAATATACATGTTTCAATGTTATTCTCTCATATCATCCCACCCTTGCCTTCTCCCACAGAGTCCAAAAGACTTCTATACATCTGTGTCTTTTGCTGTCTCACATATAGGGTTATCATTACCATCTTTCTAAATTCCAATGGTTTTAAGAAATTCTCTGCTCTATTCCAAAATATATATATTTCTTATTATAAATCATAATATTACAAACCCATCAGAGTTTGTATCTAAAATTAGTTCTCCACTATTTATGTATACCTAAGAAAAGTCTTTACTGGTTCAAGATAAAATAAGGAAAATATAGTGATGATGAAGATGAATTTATTCAACATAAATGACTGTCTTATATGAAATGTTGGTAAAACTGTGGTCTGTTGTAGGTTGACAATAACGATGTTATTTTTCACTTTTAAAGACAACATCAAAGCAATGATAATCCCATGTTTTTCCCTGTTCCAGTTGTTAGAAGATTTATTTACTACTTTATGAAATTTTTAAGACTTATTGTGAGTGCTCCTGGTCATCTTACATAGCTTCTTGTTAACTAACAGAAAAGTATTTGATCTGATGCTGTTTGACCTTGCTGTGCATTAAGTACATTGATTTTTCACTTGTGTTTATTGAGTACATTTTATATTTTCATTCCTAGTACCTGGTTATGGATTATTATGTTGGTGGGGATTTGCTTACTCTACTCAGCAAATTTGAAGATAGATTGCCTGAAGACATGGCTCGATTTTACTTGGCTGAGATGGTGATAGCAATTGATTCAGTTCATCAGCTGCATTATGTACACAGGTGAGTAAGATGCATTGAAGGAGTGGATTATATAAATGTAAGAAGAGATGTTTTTGTAATAAAGTGATCATTTTGATGGCCATGGGATGATTTCTTCTTTGTAAAGTGTTTGACAGGTATAATGATTTATTTTAAATATTTTCTACAAATACGTTATTTTATATATAGTTTAAGATGGAATGAAAAGAAAAAGGCCATTTACAAAATGACTTTTATATAGGCCTGTTTTTATGCCTGTTTTCAGATGTTAAAAATCTCTATTTAAACATTTCATAATTTATGTGTAATAAAAAATGTTGAAACTTATTGGATGGTTTAAAAGGCAGCCTCACATTTTAAAAGGAAAGAAAGTAGGAAATCTTCCCAGAGTTATTGGTGAATTAATCATTCAGATGAGAAAATCTTTTGAGTTGTGCAAAATGTGGGAGAGCAAAGTCACTAAGGAGAAGCAGGTAAAGGGATCCTGGCGTGTTAGAAAGAACAACCATTTACTAAGACAGCAGCTTGAAGACTTCAGGATATGCATCAGAGTCACATGAGGTGCTGTTAAAACTCCGGAGTTTCTGATCTAGTAGGTTGGATGGGGCTGGAGAATTGGCATCTCTAGACCAGCAGCAGTTATCAGCAGCATCACCTGAGAAGGTGTTAGTTAGTTAGTTTTAGTCACTAAGTTGTGTCCGACTCTTGCTGCTGGTCTAGTAACCTCACTTTGGATAACTTATGCTAAGATAGCAATGGGTGTTTCTTTTGAGTTGCAAGTGATAAGTGTAATCTCTGTGAAGAACAGGAATGGGGGAAGAAAAAAGTTTTTTCTGCCTCAGTGTTTATTTTGATGTGGGTATCTTATGTTGTGGATATCTTATGATGATTGGTTTAATTAGTAATGAAGTTTTAGGACATCATTAAAATAATATTTTGGTTAAAAATTTTTGTATTTTTCAGATCTCAATTTTACTTTTCCTATTTGCATGCTTTTCTCTGTTGATATCTGATAATCACAAATTTTATTGAAAACTAAAACATGAGCACACTTTAAAAATGGTAAAACACAATGCAGTTTTTAAGATGGTACTGTGGTCTCCAGAGTGAATTATAGTATAAGAACCCAAAGTGCTTTTTTGTTGCTTAAGCAGTAATCCAAGATTTTAACTGAGGACTGTCATTTAAAAATACTTGAAGATATCATTTCATCGAACATTTAAAGAATGCTAGTCTTAGACTTGTGGAGTTTAGAGAAACTTTACTGGTTCACATCTAAATTTTCAACAAGGAATGATCATTTCTGAAAATAATGCATCCAGATACAGAGATAGTAAGTATAAGGTATTTCTGTTACCCTCCGTTCTGTCAGGTTGTAACAGATATTCTTACCTGATCATAGGACCCTTTCCCACTGACTATATATGCAGTCTTATAATTATTCTCAACACAGCATTCTGGGTATCAACTATGTTTCTGATATTGACATCTGGATTGAAATCCATTTCAACCCTCAGTGCTGCTTGAGTACCAGGCTGGGTTTAGAAAAGGCAAGAAAACCAGAGTTCACATTGCCAACATTCAATGGATCATAGAGAAAGCAAGAGAATTCCAGGAAAACATCTACTTCTGTTTCATTGACCACTCTAAAGCCTTTGACTGTGTGGATCACAACAAACAGTGGAAAATTTTTAAACAGGTGTTAATACATTCCACGTTACCTGTCTCCTGAGAAACCTATATATAGGTCAAGAAGCAAGAATTAGAATCAGACCTGAAACAACGGACTGGTTCCAAATTGGGAAAGTTGTACGTCAAGGCTGTATATTGTCACCCTTCTTATTTAACTTCTGTACAGAGTACATCATGCAGAATCCTAGGCTGGATGAATCACAAGCTGGAATCAAGATTGCCAGGAGAAATGCCAATAACCTCAGATATGCAGAGGACACCACCTTTATGGCAGAAAACAAAGAAGAACTAAAGAGCCTCTTGATGAGGGTGAAAGAGGAGAGTTAAAAAGCTGGCTTAAAACTCAGGGTTCAAAAAACTAAGATCATGTCATCCAGTTCCATCACTTGGCAAAAAGTGGAAG